>JAWQFJ010010809.1:75000-85000 GCA_034096865.1 Theodoxus fluviatilis
GTTGGAGGCACGCCAGTTGTGTTTTGGGGGGTTTTGCAGATGGAAATTCTAATTATGACTCAAATGGCTCTTCATTTTCTGGGCAGTCTTCAACTCAGATTACAACGACGAAAATGTTTGAAAAGAGCTGGTATAATTCGTCGAGAAGAAGAAAATACTAGAACATATCTCAGTTACCTGTAAAATTGTTTAAACCGATTTCAGCTTATCTAAAGTGAAATTTGATATGTGGGAACATACACACGGTCACAGAAATTATCTGGAACATTCAAGTGTTGAGGCTATCAATGACTTACCATGTTTGCAGGAGTTTTAAAAATGCCAAGTATGTATCACCAACATTTTCTTTAAAAAGAAGCCTAGCACACAGAGGATATCGACCTTGTGGGATCACTGTACACCAAGGCTCAAACTTAATTTAACCAGCTTTTGTGGGAAACCCTCCGACTACAGCTGAATCCCCCACGGATCTTTCACACAGCAAGGTGACACTGTGTACATAGGGGGATCACTGGATCGCTCGCAGCAAATCAATCGAGTGCGAGGCAAAATTAGACCAGGTCATGACATTTGCGTAGTCGACCACGATTGATTGTTCACAGATTCGTGGCTCCGAGTGGCTCCGGTAGATAAGGCAGGCTTTGTTCACCGATAAGTGGATTTATGCTGCACAAAACGTACGTCATCTTCGTGCAGGTCTAAACATCATTGTCATTCCTACAGCGCTGGAAATAGATCTTGCACCACCCAGACCGAATATGACACCATTCATCACTATCTTCTACGCTGTCCCCCCGGGAAGTAATTACAGTTATACAGCATGTAATAGTATGAGTTATTCACGTAAAGAAACCAGAGTTTACAACGCATAAATGTGGGCACTGAGGAAGCAAGCAGTCAGCTGTATATTTTGTGTATTGTTTTAGGGACGAGAACATTGGTATGTGTATGACAACTTGTTGGCTCTGATCCTGCACAATATGTACTTGACCTAATATAACATTTCGCTCTCTTTCCAAGAGAAGCAATGGCGCCTTTTAAAACGAGAAAGACTATCGTACCAAAATGAAGTCGTTTGTAGACTTCACGTAGTATTTTGTCGTGTTCATTAGGGAAACAATAGTTGCGGTGACGGTAACCCGACCGACCGTTTCTTTCTGCCGACTCTATACTTTCCCCTACCATGAAAAACATAACGTAAACAATATACTGATTGCCGTCCCATCTTCCCTGTCCTATGAGCACTCAGGACATTCACTATCTAAGTTTTTTTAAGCGTTTTTAGTAAAATAAAGCTTGGTTTCTTTTCAATCTGGCCTCTTATATCTTCTATATGATAAAGAATCAAAGACATGAACAACACTGTTCAGGCCGACTCACACACATAAACACAAACACACTCACACACACACACACACACACACACACACACACACACACACACACACACACACACACACACACACTTTATTTATATATATAAATATATTTGGAGGGGGACATGTTACCTAAACTTGTTTTCCTTCTCAGAATGCACACAACGCGGCATGAAAAGAGAACTAATGAACATGGTTATTTTGTGTTTAAGCTGTTTACATTTCTATGTTACTTCTGCTGCTTCACTATCGATGTAAATAATGCTGACATCATCACTGTCATGACTGTGTGACATTATTTTGTTATTGGTGGGTGTTTTTCTGTTCTTAACCATACTGAAGACGCATGGCTAAAATACACCAGTAAACACACCAGAAGGTTTATGGTGGCTATTGTTCATGTGGCGGTGAGATATTTCTGTCTTACCATATCATACTAAAGTAGACAGGAGCTTTCTTGAATGAATTGCAACCAAAGATTTGGACACCGCTTCCGTAAAACTCTGCCATTATGCCAACGCATTTTTTAAACTTTATTTTACACACTAATACTTGGGAAAATCCTTATTTGTTACTGAAAAAAGCGTGAATGTAAAATTCCACAGACATACATTGCTGATACATTCATAGTATTTCCAACAACTTTGTGGAATGTCTTTTCAGCCTATGCTACAGTTGCGCTTAGAGAAATGTTCTGCACTATCTCTCACTATTTTGAATGCTTGCAATCACAGTGCATGAACAGTTTTCGGCAGACAGAATCCCTCAAGCAGTGCTGAAAGCCTGCAGCAGAGCAAGGCTTTCACCAGACGAAACCACTGGAGATAAAGTCTTCCCGCCTCAATACCTTGACTAGGCTCTTGCTTCGTAATCTGCGCATCTGTCAAGAAAATTATCGGTGTTGGGCATTACCATTATTGAAATCAAAATCGAGTTTGGGCAAGTGCACAAGGCAAAACATTTTCATTCCTCCAGGAAATGGATTGGAAGTGGCATTAGTGAGATTACTTTTTTCTGTCTCCAGCTCGTGGGAGCCGCATTTAATAGATTCTGGATTTGTGGGAATTGGCACGTGCTCGCTCGGGACGACCTGGTATTTCCTGCTCGTGTCTGACCTGCAACCCACTCGAAGTAATGATGAAATAATATTTTTGGAGTGCCGGTCTCAATGTGTAGGTCGTTCATGTCACTGTGTGGATGACATCTTTGAGATACTCCCCAGCAGAAACGTTAATGAATGCGGTGAAAATTAAACAGTTTGTAATCCAGGCCACGACGGTGTTTGAGATGCTGAAACAATTTAAGCGTTATTTGGGGGCTGAAGACCACGTTTACATTCCTTTATCATGCGAAGCATCTGTAAGGCTTAGATAGAAACTGCTGCAGCGAGAGCGAAACAGCAGACGGTGTTCTGGGAAGATTAACTGCGTCATGTTCATTCACATGTAACTCCCTACAGAGCTGTCGCTTCCACGCATCTACATCTACAAGCTGTGAGGATGTGTGCCTTCCGTCTTGACTTCTTTAGTCCGTGAACCTTTCATGGTTGTCAGTTGGACTAACGGGATGCAGCAGCTGTCAATATTTTCTTCCCTAATCTATGTCGGGCAGATAGAAACGGGGCTCAAGTGGTGCTGTCGGAGCGTTCTCTTAACACAGAGTTCGCCAACCAGCTCTGCCTTCGTCAGCTTTGGCGATGACCTCCTTCCTACCAGGGCGTGCAGTGCATGGGAGCCTCTTACAAAGGGAGTGAGGGAGTGGCGGAGTGGCGGGATGTTGCACAGCCAACCTGCGTGAACTTGAGCCACCTCCCTGTGGCCTACAGCAATTATTTTAGAACTGAGTGAAGTGTTCACTTTTGTGTGGTCTTCTGTTCGAAACCGATGTAGAGCTGTCTCCATATACGTGCGCAATGCGTACCAGAGTTATGTTAAAAAGTGTATAATATTTGTTAATGTTTCATTAACTGAAGTTTTTGCCCTGCAGCAGCACAGTAAAATCGCTGATAGAAATTGCTTAGTCGCCTCTTTCTGCCTGCATGGAAAGATAGCAGAAATGTTCAAAGCTGTGACGTTAAGCAGGTAAACCATCCTTTCAAACACTGTGTCCATATCAAGCATCATGAACACGGCTTTTGCTTGAAGACGGAATCGTCAGAAGTAAAGATAACCATTAATTTCTCCGGAATAGCGATCTCAGGCCACATTGACATGCAAAGTAGCCTCACTACAACACTGGCCATTATGTCTGGGCGTGGAAAGTGCTTCACTCTCACGCGGCGTCAAAGAAATCACCGAATTTCCTGACAGATCTCATTCTCTGGAGTACAAGCATGATGACAAGAGAAAACAAGAAAGGAATAACTCCGACCATGAACGGAGAACAAGGCAATTCAAGTTTTGCTGGAGGTCGAGATCTTGCCCACAGCTGTCAATCACCTCAGGTTGATGACGCAGACGCCGGGGTAATTCATAAATCACTAGAGCCGTGGGCAAATAAAGTTCACGTGATTAGATCCGTTTGTAGATAAGGAGAGGGGTTCGATTCCCAAGTTGTCACTCATCGAATCCCGCCGTCATCCAGAATCTTACTTTGACTGACAAGCCAATGCTGCTCCACCAGAAACCAGTCACCCGTGTCCTCTGGTAATCCGATATATTCTCTGTCAGTTATTCATTTATACAACGAGGTATTTGGGCAGCGGCAAGATTATTGGTTTCATGAATCAGCCTTCGTCTTTGTGTATCGATTCCGTTCGCGATTTAGCAAGTGGTTGTATACACATTGTGTCTTGAATAAGACTTGGACGTTAACATCCTAACGTAGTTCCAGCATCTATATTGCTTATCAGACGTTCACAACTGACTGCGTCTTAATGGGACACTTGGAGAAGGACATATAACAGATTTCCTTGAGATTGGAAGTGCGTTTCTTTCAGGGAGGACGTGCGTGTGCAAAAAGTAGGCCATACTGGAGACTCGAAACTTGCACAAAATGGAAAGCGTGAAATCTTGCCGTCATTAAGTCTACAAATCAATATAAAAGCTGCCCTTCTTCTAAATCTGCCATCTTTACTTGATTGAAATTTGCAGACTGTTTTTCACGCTGTTTAATGTAAATGTCATGAGGCGATTAAAAGAGGAAACAAGACAAATTACTATTGAGAATGTTTGTTTTCAAATGTCTGTTTAACGTCTGTGAATTCATGGAAACTTATTTTGATAGTTATGCTCCAAATCTTGTCAGTCAATTTATTTGTCCATCCTACTGAAGAAACTTATCCTCCACGAATGCCTCTCTCTCTCTCTCTCTCTCTCTATATATATATATATATATATATATATGTCGTTTTGTGTCTCTCCTCCCGTGTCTTCCATTTTCTTTTTCCTTTATCTTACTAATCTGCGAAAAGGAATGCAGTTTCTCTTGCATTCAATGGATTTTCCCACCGACACACCGGGATTGGGGCGTATCCCATTGCTTGAACCCGTCCTTCAAAAAGTGTGGCTGATTGCATAGTCTGGGCCCTATTGATCTAGCAGAGGATCCTGTTGATCAATCCCAGAGAGGGCACAGGCACCGAGAACCAGACCATCAAATCCAATCAAAGAGTCTAGACGACTTATAATGAAAATGAACTGCAGTTGACCGGTACCGGGGAGTAAGCCGGTCTTTGAGAAAGTGAGCAGGCATTGCAAAATGCCGTTTGAAGTCCAACAACCGTGGAACCATCATTGACCGAGAACAGTTTTGGCGTACTCGGAAATCGACTTTACTTTTCCTGAGCCGGAACCATTCGTCGTTAATGGTCAATGCAGCCAAACTTGCAGTAACTTTCGAAAGGAGGTGACTCGTAATGCGTAACATACTTTTCGTGTAGATGCCCAAGCATTTTTAACAATGAATAATTTTTCGTGTATTTGTGTGTGTGTGTGTGTGTGTGTGTGTGTGTGTGTGTGTGTGTGTGTGTGTGTGTGTGTGTGCGTGTGTGAGTGTTAGTTGGGCAGTAATGCCCACGATGAATATTTACTCTAAGATGCCAACACGTTAGCCTACTTTTGAATCGCCTTAAAAAAAGGAAACCAAGAAGGGGACACATGCCAGTTGGTTAACCTAAGAAAAAGTCATACAATGCACATAAGGAGAGGAGCTCGGCAGTATAACAACCATGCCAGGAGCCGTGCCAAAGTTGGTTTGATTTGTGGCTTTCCATGCTTCATCTCCAGTGGATGGAAAATGAAGATTGTCCCAAGTCATAAGATAAAAATCAGATTCAACACTTCTGAATCAACAACTGTGGTCCTATTCAAGGAATTGAAAAAGTGTTTTCTTTGACGTCCGATTGTGCAGTAAAGTTTCTCGGCCTCTATGATCTGCAGATCGTTTCCAACAGGCCATAGCAAATCTTTGTTTTAAAAATGAGAATCTGTTCAGTGTAAGAACATATAACTTTGTCTGGTGTCCTTCACTGTCCTCACTTTGGACGCATCCCACAGCATCTTGACTAGCAACTAGATGTAAATCCATATAGGAGACGTTTGCGATTACAAAAGTGTCCTCCTTTTAAAAAACAAACATACAAATACAAAAATTAAACAAACAGAAGGCTGGAAGCTCGAATTAACAGCAATTACATGAAAGACCCCATCCTGAATGGTCCTCACTGCTGTTGTAGAAGAAACGCAGCCAGACTATCAGCCTATTTTCAGGTCTGGTGGCAGCACTTCCGACATGGACTCCTCTCGGAGATAGGGGTAGGTGTGGAAGGATGGGGATGGGTTTGGGATGGGAAGATGCGGGGGTGTTCCCAAGAAAAAAGTATCGAACAGTGTATAAACCTTAATGCTGTCTACATCGACCTGGCAGTCGACGCATTCAGCACAGAAAGACTTCAGACCATGGTTGCCCTTTAAGATTAATTCATCACAAATCATCCACCTCTTCACCGACGACATGAATGTCCCCATCCACTCTGGTTCTGCTCCATTTGCCATTGCGGATGGTGTGAAAGGATTTATGTCCTTGCTCCTGCCCGACGCAGTGTGTGTTGTCTCACCCTTTGCACGATATTGGCAATGGAGTATTCTCGAGGTACAGGATGGATAGATCCCGACTGGACTCGTGCAAACTGTGTCTCGGAATCAAAGTGCTTGAGAAACTGACCTTAGAGGTTTCGTGTGTTGACGACAGTGCTCTCGCGACACTCTATTAACCTTCGTTTCAAAACTTGCTGAACCTGAATGTATGTTTTTGCCTTACCATCAGCCTCAGCAAGACGGAGGTCCTGTATCAGCCTGTATCTGGCTTAACAAGGGTTGGTTACAGTATCACCACCGACGGCGCCGAGCCGAAGGTAGTTCACCATTTCACGTACATCGGAGGTATGTTTTCGTCTGCTGGTTCTCTCGACAACGAAATGGACGACTCGAACCAGCGAGGACGGCCGCTCATAGATCTTGTGCACTCTGCTGTGATGAAAATGACGATGACGACGACGACGAGGATGATGATGATGATGGCTGTGACAAAATCACCCCACCCCCTTTCCCCCCTTTGTACCTACTAACCTGTGGTATGTAAATTAGTGTGGCCGCCAACCATGTTAAAAATAGTAACGATAAAGTGTTGTTGGGGTGTGGCTCGCTGGCAGTAGTTTTCCAGTGTATGTTCGAGGGTTGAGTTCAGAATTGGCCTACAGTGTCTCTCTGCACGGTTCATGAGAGGCGAGTGACTAATGACACCGTAACTTGCCTTACGTTTGTTGTGGACTATTTTGGTGATTTTTGTGCTTAATGGCCTTGCGTAGCCTGAGGAGGGTTGCTGGGCCATGGAATACTATCCATCTGTCCAATTATCGCACTTGGTGCAAGCCTGTTGCTAGGGCGGAACGAAAACGTGTGATTGGCCCCATTTTCACACGTGATTGAAGAATTATTACTATGCGTATATAAACTCTTGGACGCCAGTGGTCAGGGCGCGCAAAAGTACCACCAACCACGCCAGTCCATGGCGCCGTTTGGAGCGCCAGCTCTTCTCCCACGCCACGCAGTTTTGAAGACCAAGCGTCCTCCGGTTCCCCGCGGTTTTGAAGGCCAAGCATCCTCCGCTTCCCCGCGGTTTTGAAGACCAAGCATCCTCCGCTTCCCCGCGGTTTTGAAGACCAAGCGTCCAAAGGAACAAGTTTCTCCACTCCACAAGTGCAAGTCTCTGCCCTCCAAGGTCCAGCCTAGTAGTTGCGTTCGCCTATGTTCGAAGCTACGAGGCGTCTCGCTACGGCTGCTCGACGTCAGAGCGGCGAAATGCACGTTTCGTCGTGTGTGCTCCTGTTGACCCCCTACTCCCTTTTTCTCCCACCCCTCCCTCTCTCCCTCACCTACGTTATTGAAGCCGCTGCTACAGTCGTCCCAAAGGTGTGAACCTTTGTGTAAGTGGAATTAATGTGAATGCGAGTTGGCCACCTCGCTCTAGGAATTACCACGTGTTTTCGTTGGACACAGCCTACGTGTCAGTTAAGTAAATTCTTGTTTTGGGTTGGCGAGCCACAATTAGTTACTCCGTATTGTAGCCGTTCAGTGAATTGAATCATTGCGTATCGCGTACCCTTACTAACGTTAATTATCCTTGTTTATTGTTGTTAGGCGAAATTAAAGTGTTTTTGATTTTGACCTTTGTCCTCACCGTCTCTCTGTTGTGTTCCATTCTTTGATAGAGCGACTGTGTGAGATAATGTTACGAGTTTGACTGTGTGAGTGCTTATTCCCCTAGACCCTTATTTAGAAACGAGCCCAGTCAAGACCAACTTCGTAACGATGATGAAGATGATGATGATGATGATGATGATGATGATGATGATGATGATGATGATGATGATGATGATGATGATGATGATGATGATGATGATGATGATGATGATGATGATGATGTGGTGTGGTGGTGGTGGTGGTGGTGGTGATGATGATGATGATGATGATGGTGGTGGTGGTGATGATGATGATGATGATGATGATGATGATGATGATGATGATGATGATGATGATGATGATGATGATGATGATGATGATGATGGTGGTGGTGGTGGTGGTGGTGATGATGATGATGATGATGATGATGATGATGATGGTGATGATGATGATGATGATGATGATGATGATGATGATGATGATGATGATGATGATGATGATGATGATGATGATGATGATGATGATGATGATGATGAAACATGTTGATGATGATGACTGAGTTTTATGGCCTCTTAGCACTTTTAGGTTATGTAAGGTCATTGACCACTAAAGTCACTAGAGCTAGTTAGAATTACAGACTAGACATTCGCCTTTTACGAATGGCGTAGGAAGACGCCATGGGTCTATCCCTACTTCCATCCCACAGGAGAACATTGCGATGAAGAACAGAAGCATCAATGTATGCACCGAGTTAAGTGTGCCAATCGGTCGTCTTAGTGAGCCTCTTCTTCGACTGCAAGACCTAGTCATAGCGGAAGAAACACACAGAGCAACTCTAACGTTTCCACTTTGTACAGTGTATTTCCCAAGTTACTCATTGGAATCGGGTTGCAGGAAGTTGTGAGGAACATCGAGGTGTTTATGCACAACTTGCTTGGACAGCGTTGAAGCTATGATCCAGATTGCATGAGCAAGTGGTCGAGAGAGCTAGAGTTAATCCAACGGTGTCTTTGCTCCTTACACGCCGGTTGCTGACGGTGAAGAGAGATGCTGGCAGAAAGCAGAGCCGGACAGACAGATACAGACACAATCTCACACACACACGCGCGCGCGCACGCACGCACGCACGCATGAATGCACGCGCGCACACACACAGAGTTTGAGCGAGATAGACTACCCACATACATGAGCTGGTAACGACACATCGAAAAACAGACACGCACGTGCATACAGAGAGAGGGAGGGAGAGAGAGAGAAAGAGAGAGAAAGAGAGAGAGAGAGAGAGAGAGAGAGAGAGAGAGAGAGAGAGAGGGTGTGTGTGAGGGAGTTGAAAACGGAGACAGGCAGACAGAGGGGCCACAATATCAGAAGGGGGTGGGGGGTGGGGGGAAGGGAAGCCGACACATCTACTAACCCTTTTTTGCTGATACAAGATTCCCACCAACGCCAGCGCTCGAAATATCCCATGGAGGCAAGAAAACGTGCAAAAACATTTTCAGCAGACATCCAACGGAGAGCACCAGCTACACTGCTGAGCATGAAGACGTGTTACTGCATACACATAGGGTCGTTCGTCTACTAAAAGGCATTAGAACTCGGGACAGTCCATTCTCTTCAGCTGAACTTTTAAGTGAGAGCAGAAGGAGAGTGACACCCTCTCATTGAGAGCATTTACATTTGTCTCGTACAGGCTATGATGATTTGAACTGATTTCAGTAACTGACAGGCATAGCCTTCATATCTTCGTTGAATGTTTTTCAGGTTCATTTTATGTGCACTCAGTGCAAGGGTTTTGGAAAAAAGCTGAGACTGGATATTACATAATCTTGGCAGATCATCCTGTATTTTACATCCTCCCAGAACATTAATGATCTTCTAGAGTTTAAATGAAAAAAGTTAACTTTTTGATGGAAATGTTTTAGAATAGTATAAGACATTAGAGAA
>JAWQFJ010010809.1:90000-111572 GCA_034096865.1 Theodoxus fluviatilis
GATAGATAGATAGATAGATAGATAGATAGATAGATAGATAGATAGATAGATAGATAGATAGATAGATAGATAGATAGATAGATAGATAGATAGATAGATAGATAGATAGATAGATAGATAGATAGATAGATAGATAGATAGATAGATAGATAGATAGATAGATAGATAGATAGATAGATAGATAGGTACTTAGGTAGGTAGGTAGGTAGATAGGTAGGTAGGTAGGTGAGTAGGTAGGTAGGTAGGTAGAAAGGTAGGTAGAAAGGTAGATAGATAGATAAATAGATAGATAGATAGATAGATAGATAGATAGACAGACAGACAGACAGACAGGCAGGCAGGCAGGCAGGCAGACAGACAGACAGACAGACAGACAGACAGACAGACAGACAGACAGACAGACAGAGAAACAGTGAGAGAGAGAGAGAGAGAGAGAGAGAGAGAGAGAGAGAGAGAGAGAACGGAACGGAACATTTTATTGACAGGGCCTCCATCCCATTACAAATTGATAATTCAGGGCAATCTGCACGAATCGTTTCATTAACATTCGACTCAATGAATCGCTTTTACAACACTTTCTCTCCTTTGGATAACATGGTGCAGGTAAGTGCACACATCTCGTAATATTGTTTCTTCCTCTGCTTCCATAAAATAAACGAAATCATTGCAACTTTCCGTGACATGTGGGACTAAGTAACAATCTCTCAGATCACTCACTGCAGGGCATCGGATCAAAATGTGACATTCATCTTCGTCCTCCTCCTGACACAATGGACATACTGATTCGATTATTGTTTCTTATCTGTATTTATGGATGTACATATCAGTGTTTCCAAAACGGAATTTGACGAATGTGTCTCTAAATATATTTTTGTCTATTTTGTACATCTACTTCGAATGTCGACTTAAAACTTCTGTATACCGCGTATCTATCACTTCTGTATATTCCATGTGCCCATTTTTCTGTGTATTTATTTATCAACGAATCTTTTAAACGACAAAAAAGGAAAATTCATTTTCGATTACCTGATTTCCCGACGCATACTCGCAATCGTTTTCCCTAAGCATAGCATGAAGCCTGAATGTCCAGTTGTTCCTCAACTTAATGTTTTTCAAAAGCATTCTATACACTCGTTTTGGTCATCTTTCTTCGTCCATGTTCCGAATGTTTAGCCAGTACTTTGCGACTCTTATGACTGCGTTAACCGACGGAGAATACCATCCCATGTCACCGTAACTCATTACATTTGGAGTTTTTGCAGACACTTTCACGATTGAGAGAGAGAGAGAGAGAGAGAGAGAGAGAGAGAGAGAGAGAGAGAGAGAGAGAGAGAGAGAGAGCGAGAGAGAGAGAGAGAGAGAGAGAGCGAGAGAGAGAGAGAGAGAGAAAGTAAGAGAGAGAGAGAGGAGGAACAGAGAGACATACATAGAGATAGATAAAAGAGAGAAAGAGAGAGAGAGATAAAGTAAGAGTGAGAGAGAGAGAGAGAGAAAGAGAGAGAATCAGAATCTGAAAAGGGTCAACTAATGCTTCCAGCTGTTCAGTAATGCTGCTTTATGTTTAGAAATAGATATATATGCTACGCAGTGAGCAAAGTAAAAGCCCTTAATTCGAGCAAACCAACAAAAAACACTTACCTGAGGGGAGATGCTGACGACAATGAATGTTTGGAAGAGTGTATCTCATCCTTCTGTACCGACAGAGTGTCTTATGACAGAGCGTCTTGATGAAGACCACCACCCCCGTTTAACTTGGTCGTTTTCATTATCTGCGATCTGATGATTATCTTTTGGTGGTGTTTCTTGTCTTTTTCTTTTGCGCCTGATTAACGCTTGCGGGAATTTTAAAATACAGAACTTATGAATTTATATCTATAAAATAAATTCCGAGAAAGCGATCACTTTAAGTTTCTACATAATTTTTCAGACAATTCTTCGATCATTTTAACTCCATGATCGCTATAGTTTATGAATTTGCTAAAGATTAATTCAATTTTTTATTCATTGTGCGGCTCAGTGTCTCACGCAACTGAAAACCATTCTGAAAAAGTGGAATTGCCACCAAAAAGCTGGTTTCTGTGCACCTCGAAAAACCAATGCGAGTGGAAGGTTCAGGTTCTAATCTAAGCCTCTCTTTATCGGCTGACGGGGAGATGTCACGGCTGCCCATGCTGGTGGGTCGGAACCCCTGCTCTATTTCGCTCGTACGCCGTTGAAGATGCTGGCTGTGTCGTTTTCTATTAGAGAACTGCAAAGGCTTGGAGTGCCCCTATCTAGTAGCACAGCAAAACCTGACAGAGCTGTCATGGCAATGACGTCATGGTTTCCCTTTTACTCCCACCATCAATGCTTCCAATCAGCTCCACACTCCATCCTCCCTTACCCCCGTCCCCCCACCCCATCCCCTGGAACGATGCCCCCTTTCTCTATTCTTACCCCGGCCTCGAAATGTTGTGAGAGGGAGCACTCCGGTCTTTGCCTTCAGTCTCAGCTTAGCTGTCCTCGGGTTTTACCTTCGTTTCGAATTGCTCTCCCCCAACTGCCCCGCATCGACTGACGAAAAGGTCACAATACAAAAGCTCCTCAACACTGGCTAGCTCAGCGTAGATGAGGAAGGCGAAAATGGCTGCCTGACTTCCTACTTTGTCTTCTAATCCCTCTCAGGTGGATGTTCTGAAGCCAGAGCCTCTCGATTTGGAATTGTTTTCCTGCTTCTCCCCCTGCAACAGAAAGGATGCATTGAAACACTACGACACGTTACTTAAACCTCGGGAGCTTTTTCTTTTTTGTTGCTTTACATTAACAAACAAGGTACAAACATGGAAGGTTTTTTTCATGCCTAATAGCAAATTCCATGAGTTTTATCTTACATGTGTGCTTTATATTTCGGATGTTATTGTTATTGTGATCCCGAAAATTGTTAATGGCCATCAAAGTTGTCGATGATATGTCCAAATATCGCGACTACTTTGCAATCTATTGGTGTTACTTCTATCCAAGCAGCCACTTCCGTTTCGGAAAGGCTTCCCAAGACGAACACACAGTAGGCTCGTCCGATAGAGGAGTGTGAGAAAGACAGCCAAGCTGGCGTGCAACACAAGTAGGGGAGTGTGAGAAAGACATCCAAGCTGGCGTGCAACACAAGTAGAGGAGTGTGAGAAAGACAGCCAAGCGGGCGTGCAACACAAGTAGGGGTGTGTGAGAAAGACAGCCAAGCTGGCGTGCAACACAAGTAGGGGAGTGTGAGAAAGACAGCCAAGCTGGCGTGCAACACAAGTAGGGGAGTGTGAGAAAGACAGCCAAGCTGGCGTGCAACACAAGTAGGGCAGTGTGAGAAAGACAGCCAAGCTGGCGTGCAACACAAGTAGAGGAGTGTGAGAACGACAGCCAAGCTGGCGTGCAACACAAGTAGGGCAGTGTGAGAAAGACAGCCAAGCTGGCGTGCAACACAAGTAGAGGAGTGTGAGAAAGACAGCCAAGCTGGCGTGCAACACAAGTAGAGGAGTGTGAGAAAGACAGCCAAGCTGGCGTGCAACACAAGTAGGGCAGTGTGAGAAAGACAGCCAAGCTGGCGTGCAACACAAGTAGAGGAGTGTGAGAAAGACAGCCAAACTGGCGTGCAACACAAGTAGGGGAGTGTGAGAAAGACAGCCAAGCTGGCGTGCAACACAAGTAGGGGAGTGTGAGAAAGACAGCCAAGCTGGCGTGCAACACAAGTAGAGGAGTGTGAGAAAGACAGCCAAGCTGGCGTGCAACACAAGTAGAGGAGTGTGAGAAAGACAGCCAAACTGGCGTGCAACACAAGTAGGGGAGTGTGAGAAAGAGCCTAACTGGCGTGCAACACAAGTAGAGGAGTGTGAGAAAGACAGCCAAGCTGGCGTGCAACACAAGTAGAGGAGTGTGAGAAAGACAGCCAAACTGGCGTGCAACACAAGTAGAGGAGTGTGAGAAAGACAGCCAAACTGGCGTGCAACACAAGTAGAGGAGTGTGAGAAAGACAGCCAAACTGGCGTGCAACACAAGTAGAGGAGTGTGAGAAAGACAGCCAAACTGGCGTGCAACACAAGTAGAGGACTGTGAGAAAGACAGCCAAACTGGCGTGCAACACAAGTAGAGGAGTGTGAGAAAGACAGCCAAGCTGGCGTGCAACACAAGTAGAGGACTGTGAGAAAGACAGCCAAACTGGCGTGCAACACAAGTAGAGGACTGTGAGAAAGACAGCCAAACTGGCGTGCAACACAAGTAGAGGACTGTGAGAAAGACAGCCAAGCTGGCGTGCAACACAAGTAGAGGAGTGTGAGAAAGACAGCCAAGCTGGCGTGCAACACAAGTAGGGCAGTGTGAGAAAGACAGCCAAACTGGCGTGCAACACAACCTCTCATGCCACACCATCTTATCTGCTGCTTTTTGTGAGTTTTTGTATCCGATTCTTGTGTCATTGTGTGTGAATTATTGCGAATTAACTGTGGATTAAATGACCAAGATCGCTTGCCTCACTGATATTGTGGCCCGCTAGCGTGTGTGGCAGGCAGCTTTGCTGTCTGTCCCACTCCCATCTCTGGAAGCCTTTCCTTTGTTTCTGTATCGCTTGCGTTTTTTCAGCAGTTGGCAAATCTGTTTGAATTGAAATATTTTTCAGCTAGACGAGCTTTTTGGAGAGAGAAAAACATTCGAGACAGTATTCGTAGAATACAACTTTTTTTGATATACAGAACCCGAAATGCTCTTCCAGCTTAGTTACCATGGTTCGTGTTGTCTTCTTCTGTCTACATTGCCCTGTATCAGCGGTTGCTATTTCGGTCTTACGTGCCCGGATGACCCAAATCCCAACTTAGCTTTACTGGTCTTTCCCATTATGAAACTTGGGCAGACTATATATAGAGCATCGTACATAAACGGGTAAACATTATTTTCGGAATACCCCCAAACATGCCAAGAAATGCAGGTACATTACATTTTTGGGGTGAGGTTTTGAATGACACAGTTCTATTTTGCTGACCCAGACAATTAGAAACAATTTAAAACGCGATCAAGCAGTTCAGCGAATGGTTGTTAGTTGACAATTTCGGGGTATGCACGATTTTTCCTTGATTTAGGTACCGGCTTTATCGTCAAAAAGAGTTAGGACCATGCAGTGTCGATGCAAAGGTCACGAATGTCCGTGTCATGGTAGCAACATTTCAGTCGAGGTAAGAAGACTCTGGTGCTCGTATCTGTTTGGTATGTCTCCCTGCAGCGCAAAATAAAACCATTTTTCTGCTGTAACTTCTTGAGTCATTTCCATCTTTCGGATGTGATGTAACGTGAATGGCCTTTATAGCTAAGTGTAGCTCCCAGCTGGTGCCAGCAGAGTCTGCACTTTACAAACCGTCGGTGACATTTGCCTACTCTCTCTCTCTATCTCTATCTTTATCTCTTTCGCTTTCTCTCTCTCTCTCTCTCTCTCTCTCTCTCTCTCTCTCTCTCTCTCTCTCTCTTGCCCATTGTCGCTGCTTTTCTTTGGAGAGTAGCGTCTAATGCAAACTCAGTTAAAACATCTCTGGAACCAAAACGCTGAACGTATTTTTGTGTTTTCCTAAAATCGATCCTTGTGAAGTAAACATCCCCGTTTTCTCTTCGCTTCATCTTATGGCATTTTAAAAGTTTTTCTCTCGTCATTTCATTTTTGGTGACCGCTTTTACTCCTATCTTCTTTATTTCAACTGTGCCTTCTTAGTGGTCATTGCTCGCGAACTGTTCTCCAGATACTTTCTTCCAACTGTCTGGCGTTAGTGCACCTTTTCTTTTAAGCCCCCTTACTCTGTGCGGTATTTCACTTAATATTGAAATGCACTAACTCCGAACCATTCTTAGAATTGCCCATTTCCATCGCAGTCACTCTCAACGTTTTCTGTTCCTCCTACCTCCTGATCCTATGGTTACTCTTATGTCCTCTATCCCATTCTATTTCGCATCTTCATTACAGCTTTTCTTCTTGTGCTCGTGATTCACTGCAGTGAAAGCCACGGCGCAGCTGTGTGGGCAGGGCAAACCTAACTAGGGGCGACCACTTTTTACGCATCTGCTAGACACCCCATTAGCGGAGAGGGCAGGGGACTTCCAACCTTGACAACCAGTCCTTGCCTGCGATTCTCGTCGCGCTCTTCCGCTTGTCGGTGTATATCAAGTGCTCATGGTCCGAAGTAGGATCCACTTCGCAATCTTCCTGTCGCTCCCAACCACTTTTTTTTTGCGTGTGTGTGTCACAAAGCATCCTGGTCAAGGAACTTCTTTTTTCGTTGGCAGTGGAGGCTGCAAGAGAGGAAAAAAAAACCACAAATCTTTTCTCTAGCGCTGAGTAATCCCTTGTTGTGGAGAAGTGGAGATTCCCATGATGCCAACCCAGCTGCTGTTTTGCAGAGGCCTACATTTGAAAGAGGGGGCACGTCTTGCTAGGTCGTTTGTGTGGGGTTTTTTGGTCTTCAACACAGCATTGCCACTGTTCGGGAGGAGCAATGGGGTAATATAAAATCAACAAAAAGTATGTTGTTAAAAATTGCAAGGCTGAAATATCCGAGGCTTGGCAGGCTTTAAAAGAAATTAAAGTGTTGCGAACCGATTTGTTGAAAACTCTCTCGGCACACACAAATTCCTTGATACAAATTATTAAGGACGACAGCACACAACTAGTGCCCAACACATTTAATGGGTGAACTTCAACTATAGAACATCCCTACTAAATAGTAACAATTTCAAAGGAATCAAGCGTTTGTTGATGCAAATGAAATTCGTAGCAGTGCCTCCATGGTGGTCGATTGGGGGATAAAGAAAGGCGAGGAAGTTCAGGGTTGGCCAGATTGCAGGTTAGTGGGGGAGCAGGGGGGGGGGGAAGCAGGAATCAGCGCAAAGACAGGGGTTTGGGGTTTCAGGTCAGTTTTTATCTTGAAAGGAACTGTGCAGAAGCAAAGGGACCGAGAGAGAAGAGGTGGGGTGAGTCAAAGGCAAGTCACAAAGTTGTTTTTGGATTACGTTGGTTTGTGCATGAGTGTTGCTTTTTAATTTGCAGTCTCTCTCGGAGTCAGTTCGCGACTGCATGCATCAACTTTGTGAAAATGGAAATCTTGTAATACGAGGGAAAACAGGGGAAAAGTAGGGAATTAAGTGTTGTGAGAAATCTACGGACTTTGTGTGAGGGAGCGAACACTGACAATCTTTGACTTCTTTTGTGCGTAAAAACTTTGAGAAAGTGTGATGTATCGACATCTGAGAAGGTGGCGATGCTCAGTTTTATTTTTATTTTTTTAAGAATCAACAGCAGCAGAGAAAGTCACCAATACTGGGGAAACTCATCGGTGATGTGATGAGATTGAACGCGAGGTTGTTGATTTGCTAAATATGAAGCTGTGAAACCAAACACAATTGTTGGTTTTCTACGTTTTAGGCAAAATCTATCAAACACGCGTTCCAGCTGATCAAGGAAAAAGGTTTATTTTTCCCCAGCAAGATCAAAGTTTGCAATCTCGTAAATCTATCCTCCACTTTTCAAAATGCATCAAAGCCTACACACAATTTCTGTCTGAAAGATAATTTTGGTCATGATTCCAATGCTAAGTACTGATTTGTGGCAGCATTGCATATGTCTCAATCTCGCAGAAGGAAAGTGTTCTTATTGAAGGATTTTTATGCATTTCTGCTAAAAATCTTTCTATGTCGTTCATGTGATGAGAGAAAACTGTCATCTAGATATCTCGGTCAGCAACCCACGAACACGAGCTTGAAGAATTGACATCGTTCCTAATCGTATATACTGCCATTATATAATTCTTAAACAATCTTTTGAAGAATGATTCTATATTGTAGATAGTATGGGTCTAAAATTTCATAAAGCCCCGCTCTGCCTCATTACACAGTACACTGCACTTCTTTTTGTTATTCCAAAAATGCTTAAGACCATTCCGCGTGCTAAATAGTTAACAAGCAACTTTGTTTGCCTCGCAAAGTGTTCAAAGGCTAGCGGAAATGTTTTTAATTTTAATTCAGTTAATTGATGGTTCCGCTTTCCACACCTGTCCTCTCTATTCCCCTGAATTAATTTGTTTGACACTCGGAAAGAGCGCGTGCAATCTATTGAAGGACATGCACCTGTGGCATCCAAGCCCCACAGCTATAGAGCGCGTTGCTTAGCCTACTTGTTGGCAAGTAATAAGCTGGTGTCAACATGTGTCAACATTTGACTTCCTATAAGGCCTTCTCATACACATCTCGTTTCCCTACGCAATTCGTAAGAGGCAAATAACTAGAGTCATCGTGACTTGATTTGCGCGTATTGTATACTATTCTAGCGATGTTCGTGTTTAATGGCCTTGCATAGCCTACAAAGCCTGAGAGGCCATAACATCTCCATCCAACCATCCATCCTTCTCACACGTGGACATATTTCTGGCAACTATACTGTTTCCATAGGAAAATCACGCTTGCAAGTGGTAAAATGTTTTGAGCGTGCCCAGACGTGGCAATTTTCTGGCATCCATGCCGTTTCCATCAGAATTATCGCGTTCTCTAGTCCCAGGGGCAGTACTCTGTCGAGTGTTCGTGCTCATTTTTCATGTCCATCGGACTCTTCCTCGAACAGCCAATTGGATGGGTTCCTACTTGTGATATAGTGGTGGACATGCGTTCAGCCAGATATCCTGTGGCATCTGCTACTTCATTTGTCAGTTGTAGATTGCCTGGACGCCTAAATGTGACTTTCTTGTACAGTTCTACATCACCGAAGCTTTCTAGTGTGTGCAGTCTATTGCGAAAAACTTGTTATCGTCACTAGGTGGGCGGTTCACTTGATCAATATTGAGGAAAATCAAACGCGGCCATGTTTAATGACTGAGTACAGAGCGGAGTTGATCACGGATCTAGAATGCGATTTCACCCCGTGGGGTGTTTTTCTCGTTGTGTGTGGAACTGTTGGTTGGTGAGTCGTAAATCAAAAGGAATACTACAATCATTATGACCACGATGTTATGAGAAACGTTTTGAAAACATCCACCAACACAGTTAGTTTGTGTAAATACACTTGGCCAAGTGTTGTCGTTATTAACTACCACTTTGATGTCCTGGGTTCATTTTCAGGCCAATACCCGCGTCTGCATTTTTGTAGTTTGTTTCTTTAACTTCACCCCTACCCCCTACCCCCTACCCCCCTCCCCCAACACCCTAGTTCTCATTTAGCTGTTTTACCAGACACAAAGAGACGTTGTGTCCTTTCAACCAAACCTTGCCATGTGTGAGGAGGCCTTTACATCCGCTTTCGTCATGTTGACACATATTGACACAGGCCTACTCCTAGCTAGATTTTGCAAGGCTCAAAGAATCAACAACGCTTCCCTGCAGGTGAAATCGGTAAAGAAACAAACTTTTGCGTGATGTTGTCACTAGGGAAACCTGACGACAAGGACCGTTAGAGACGGGCTATGCTGTCGCCTGTGCTTCCTCTGCCATATTAAAAAATCTTCCACTCTTCCGGACCAAAGTTTTTAGATGACCCAACGCCTTTGACAAAATGCTCAGTAATCGGTGTCTCATCTATCGCAAGAATATTTGTACCCATTCGAAGAGGAGAAGGTTAAGAGAGGGAAGGAGGAAAACAAGAAAGAATAGGGAGGACGAGGAGGGGGAGGGGAAGAGGGGGAGAGAAGAAAGGGGAGAGGGAGATGCGGAGGGGGAGGATGGGGAATAGATGAGGAAAAGGTGAAGAAGGAGGACGGAGGGAAGTAGGAGGAAGAGGAAGGAAGGGAGGGAGGGAGGGAGAAGGAGGAGGAGGAGGAGGAGGAGGAGGAGGAGGAGGAGGAGGAGGAGGAGGAGGAGGAGGAGGAGGAGGAGGAGGAGGGAGGGAGGGAGGGAGGGTGGGAGGGAGGGAGGGAGGGAGGGAGGGAGGGAGGGAGGGAGGGAGGGAGGGAGGGAGGGAGGGAGGGAGGGAGGGAGGGAGGGAGGGAGAGAGGGAGGGTGGGAGGGAGGGTGGGAGGGAGGGAGGAGGAGGAGGGGGAGGGAGGGAGGAAGGGAGGACGAGGAGGAGGAGGAGGAGGAGGAGGAGGAGGAGGAGGAGGAGGAGGAGGAGGAGGAGGAGGAGGAGGAGGAGGAGGAGGAGGAGGAGGAGGAGGAGGAGGAGGAGGAGGAGGAGGAGGAGGAGGAGGAGAAAAAGAAGGAGGAGGAGGAGGAGGTGGAGTAGGAGGAGGAAGAGGGAGGGAGGGAGGGAGGGAGGGAGGGAGGGAGGGAGGGAGGGAGGGAGGGAGGGAGGGAGGGAGGGAGGGAGGGAGGGAGGGAGGGAGGGAGGGAGGGAGGGAGGGAGGGAGGAAGGAAGGAGGGAAATGGTTTCTGTCTATCTGTCCGTCCGCTCTATGCGTTCGGCCGCCCGTGCACGGATCTCCGCGAAATTTGGCATGTCGCTCCCCCGTGACTGGATGGGGATAGTCGTCGCGTTTTGGAAGGCGTACCTCCGACCATTCCTGAGATATTCCCTCTGGAACGTTTTAAACATGGGACTGTTGACGGCGGGAAAAGGTGGAGACGAGAAAAGGTGGAGACGAGAAAAGGTGGAGACGGGAAAAGGTGGAGACGGGAACAGGTGGAGACGGAAACAGGTGGAGACGGGAAAAGGTGGGAACAGGTGGAGACGGGAAAAGGTGGAGACGGGTAAACCATCTAATGCAAATGTAAATGACAACCTTAAAATCGGGCTTACAGATAAATGTGAACAAACTCATTAACGCTTGTTTACTGTCTCAACAAGAGTAAGTTAAGAGTTTTATGCGAAATAGTCTTAGAACTATTTTAACGGCGTATGTCAGGGAGCAGATCGGCTATCCCACAAGTCTCTCGTGTAACCTCCAGTTGCATATTTCTGACGAAAACCTTCCATCACGTGATGTCAACTGGGCTAGAGACTAGAATGCCTCAGACTTGTGACTTGCTTAAGCTACGTGTCCTAGCGTTGCTCGCATAGCCCCCCATCCATGGTCAGGAAGCCTGTCTGCTAGATCACATTGTTCAGCCGCATCCGTGCAGCTGTGAACATCTCGACATTAGGGCGCAAAGCGAGTCTTTCTCCCAGAGTGAAGCCACACGTCTGCGTGTCTTCTCGCATCTGCTGAGCCGCCGACAAGCGGGGCAGAAAAAAGACTTGCATTTTTCCCTCTCCTGCTTCCATTCCCGTGTCTCAGCAAACATCATTGAGGGATTCCCTCTGACGTGCCAAGTAAACGAACATGATCACTTACCGCGGATCGGAAATACCAGCCTGGTCGAATGACCAACAACGGTGTTGGCCTTTGCTTGGATCAACAATCTTCTAGGCCAGAGCTCTCGACGTAGGCAGGATCAAGGCAGCACGAGAATGCGTCTGTACCTCCAATCGGGGGCCTTTTTTTGTTTATTGCTTCTCGTGACGTTTTCATCGCTCAGCCCCTCACCCCCACCCAGTCTGTACAAGCCCCCACCCGAAGCGTATCTTCTGGCATGTTTGGCGATGTCCGAGTTTGATTGTGGCGAATTGGAACGTGCTCTTTGATGGAATCTGTAGTGTCGTGTTTGCAAACGTGCATGGGCACTCGGTCGCTCAGAATTAATGCATGCGTGTTTGTGTGTAAGTGTCTCAGTGTATATTTGCAGGAAACAGGGTTGGGTACTTGGGCCACTTCTTCTGTCCCTCTGGCCGGCTGACAGGCCCATTGCCGAGTAATCATTTATCGAGGCCAACTTTTTCAGAACTTTCTCTCCAACAAAACGTGTCTACATCTGGGGAGCTTTGTTACGGACAGGCTAACTGGGCCTCGGGTTTGCCTAGCCCGCACAAATGAAAATAAACAAGAAAACACAAACACCAGCACAGAGTTCCAACGGGGTGTATTCAAACACAACAAACTCCACTGCCCGCCCCACACCAGGGGTCACAGGTGCTGACGTGCGGCCCCCGCCGGCACTCAGACTTCATACACTCAAGCTCCAGCGGCCCCCCGCCAACAGTCTTCATACAGGCCCCCGCCCGGAAAGCTCCACTTCTCCGCTATCCAAAGAACCCTGAAAAAAACCACATACTCACTCATCCGTTCCTTCACAATCAATCATCATACATCCGCGGTATTTACAATATAGAAGGATACAGATAAAATAAGCACTCACCCGTCACCCTGGGGTTCATTCGCTCGAGTGTCGTATCCAGCTTTCACTCGGCAAATATACAATCAATCAGATCATTCGCTCACCCGTGAACACTCCTCAGTCACTACGTCACCCACTCATGCTAAAAATAATCCCAGTCAAAACCTAACCACGTGCACACCACCATTCGCCACATTCGATTCGTAACAAGCTTTCGACCGCCGTCTGGCAGCCTTCCTCAGCTGTGGATATAGTTGCCTCCCCTTAGGAGGTCATTTTTTTCGGTCGGTTGTTCATTCGTTAGTTTGTTAGTTCGGTATATGGAGAAAAAAAAAACTTTGAAAAAGAGTTCAAAATAGATTCTGATGACATTGGGTGCAAGGTAAGGGTTTCACCCAAGGAACAGTTTATTGAATTTTGGAAGTTGTCTGTTAAATCTGGAATTACAACTAAAAAGAGAAATCTTATTGCCGGCGCCATGCCATAGCCACAAGTTGGCGTATGCATTCCACACTTTGAGACTGCTAGCAGGCGCTAAACATTACTAGACTTCATTGCGTCAGCCCTGGTTAGCAAAACATGCTCTCTGAATTATGCAGGGCATGGAAGGCCAGCCGTCTATTCAACCGCTGTAAAGCGTTTTTATTAGCGGAACAACATCGTAAATTATACCGGTCGCATCGCAGGCGTACCTCCATGAACCACTAGCAGCGCTAATACAGTCATGTAGCATCATGCTCAGCAAGCAGATCACACTGCCTGAATTATGCCGCGTTGTGTTGTGGTTTTCTCTGCGAAGGTTTGCGCTCTCCGAACGCTCTCTCGTTGTTGTGGTTTTCTGTCCCAGCTTTTTCAATAAAATCTTTTTTTCCCCTTCATGCTGTTTCCATGTCTGATTAAAGACATGTAACTTCCATTCTGAGGTAGTATACATCAACCTTTGTTATTGTGTGTGTGTGTGTGTTTGTTGTTGTTGTTGTTGTTGTTTTTTTGGGGGAAGGTGTTTCCAATGTGATATGGGTTGAGGAATGCAGATGAATACAACATCATTTCTTCAACTGCGGTTTTAAAAGCAGAGTGCATTCATTTGTACGTGTATCAATGAAGTTGTCCTTTTTTAAGAGCCGAAGAATGTACGATATTAAATATGACATTTCTTTCCCCTCCTTTACTCTGAATATTTATTGCAATACGAAACAAAAAAGGTCACAGGAGGAAATACCAACGATGCAGATTTTTTCGGCGCGATGGCTGCAAATAAGTGGTAGACATGTATGGTGACCAATTTTGGGGATAATAAATCTTCGCAGTTCAACCTCCAAGACGGCATTAAAAAATGGCTTTCTGTCGGTCTTCAAAAGAAACAGAGCTAAGGAACTGCAGGTGGCAGTAAAAAAGGGACTACGAAGACTGAACTAAACTCATCTAGGAACTGGATCCAGCAGCACTGTTCCTTAGACGTGTCTGAACTGTCTGGAAATGTGTGTCTATACTGACCCGAAACTGCAGTGTTGGGTCCCTGTTGCTGGAAAGCTGTCATTCGGGATTCTGTTCAAATGGTTGTGGCAGAACTAGAGGCAAAAAACCTGTTTTGCTGCACTACTTCTTCCTTAAGGTTGATAGTCGGGTCACCAAAGTGATCGTTTACGTAATTCAGGGCAAGTAAACAAGGATGAAACAGACTCTCCGTGGAAACGAAGCTAGTTGTCTTGACACTGTAGACACGTGGGTGTGGAAAAAACCCACATTGACGGATTTTTTAAAGTTCTTCCCAACCTCTGCCAAGTTGAACTGATAGTGTTTTGTTTCCCGCTGCTCAAGTGAGCGTAAGCACCGATAATGGATGTGAACGCCTTCAACAGCTTTTGCCAGAAATCAGCCGAAATGGGCATAGTTTGATTAAATCAAGTATTTTGAGATTTGGGTGTGTGTGTTTTATTCAAGTTTGGTAACTGTACTTCATTATGCAAATGGGTTTTTGTTAATATAACCTCTACACATATTTTCAAAACAATTTTGTCATGCACAGTCGTAGTAATGGCAACATTCATAGACAAATTACTCAGCATCAATGTTGAAAGGTCATAAATGACGAAATTTCGTTTTGAATATTATAAAATAGCCCATGTGTGTGTGTGTGTGTGTGTGTGTGTGTGTGTGTGTGTGTGTGTGTGTGTGTGTGTGTGTGTGTGTGTGTGTGTGTGTGTGTATGTGTGTGTGTGTGTGTGCGTGTGTGTGTGTGTGTGTGTGTGCGTGTGTGTGTATGTGCGTGTGTGTGTGTGTGTGTGTGTGTGTGTGTGAGTATGTGTGTGTGTATGTTTGTATGTGTGTGTGGGTTTGTGTGTGTGTGTATGTGCGTGTGTGTGTGTTTGTGTGTGTGTGTGTATGTTTGTGTGTGTTTGTGTGTGCGTGTGTGTGTGTGTATGTGCGTGTGTGTGTGTATGTGCGTGTGTGTGTGTGTATGTGTGTGTGTGTTTGTGTGTGCGTGTGTGTGTTTGTGTGTGCGTGTGTGTGCGTGTGTGTGTGTGTGTGTGTGTGTGTGTGTGTGTGTGTGCGTGTGTGTGTGTGTGAGTTAGTGTTTTATCATGCTTTGATTCATTCGATTAAACGAAAACAGTTGGGGGGTTTTACTTTCGGACTTATGCCTGCTTTTCACCTGGATGTTCAAAGATAGATCACACTTGAAGACACGTCTGGTTTAAGTTGAGCCTCTTAAGGAGGAAGGGGAGAACGAATTCCAGCGACAACGATTTGCTTTCAGTGCATTTAGATACTTACGTTCGAGCGTAACTCACTGCGAAATGAGACAACCTCGCCGTCAGACTCGCCCAGGCTGAGTACCGACAGGATGGTCGTGCCATCACTCTCCTCTGGGTGTGTGGAGTGCAAGCACGAAAGCCTGAGTGACTGCCTTGTAGCTTGCTCTGTACACTGACTAGCGCGAGCCAATGACAAGTTTCCATTGCAGTTGTGAAGACATCTCATTGCGAGATGGGCCGTATTTTTATTCTAGAATAATCATGATAAAATGTAACAATGTGCGTGTGTTTGTGCGCTCGTGTGTAAGTGTACGCGTGTGTACGTGTTTGTGTGCGCTTGCGCTCCCGTAAAGTGAGGTGTGGTGTTCCAAGTTTTACTCCGAGCTTTGGACTCCCCCCATTGCTTCCGCTCTGTGCAGAGGTATTTGGTTTTTATCCTATTCGTTTTTTACTTCTATGAAATGCACAAATAGAGAAACTCCATCCAAATGCCTCGTGTCAAATCGCAAAACTAAATTTTCCAAATAGTTTTTCCCATTCTACATTAAGCCACGTCAAAATAATCGGATCATTAGTTATTCCTTGTAAGCTTTCTTCCAGATATACTATCATGCTCACTGGCCTTGTATACATTAAATGATCAATGATAGCATGGAAAGAAATGGAAAAAAGCGAGCGAGCAACAGAGAGAGAGAGAGAGAGAGAGAGAGAGAGAGAGAGAGAGAGAGAGAGGCAGGCAGACAGACTGGCAGAGACAGAGAGACAAATGGACAGCGACAGAGGAAGACATTCAGAAAGATACACAGATTCAGAGACAGACAGCAGACCCACAGACAGACAGACGGACGGACGGACGGGTGGGCGGGCGGGCGTGCGGACGGACGGACGGACGGACAGACAGACAGGCAAACTGGCATGTAGGCAGGCAGGCAGGCAAGCAGGCAGGCAGGCAGGAAGGAAGGCAGGCAGGCAGGCAGGCAGGCAGGCAGGCAGAGAGACAGAGGGAGGCTGAGGGAGAAAATGAGAATCAGTAATATATAAAGTGATACAAAGAGACAGAGAAAGCAGACGTACACACAGACGAGCTTGAGCGCATACGCACATGCATGCATGCACACACACGCACTTCCACGCACACACACACGCATGCGCGCGCACACACAAACATACGTACACGCAGGCGCGCACACACACACCCACACACACACACACACACACACACACACACACACACACACACACACACACACACACACACAGATTCACACAAACATCACATTTCTGCTCGTTATGATGATCAACACAACTTCAATAGCAATGTCTCCTTTGTGTCGAGACAGACGGAGTTTAGAGAAACTTGGGGAAAGTAAAGTTCTTTATAGTTTGCACCGCCCGAACTCCTCAGACCGCAGCACGTTGGGATTCCTGCTTCTGCTGCTTCTGCCGTCAAGTCTTGAAGGATATTTGGCGTGGAGGAAGACGAGATAAACTTGGAATTGCTCTCGGGAGACCTATTAGCGGATGTTTTCTTCACGCACCATGAATAAACATGAGACCTGACGTCATTAGCAAGACCTGAAATACCAAAGCCTATCTCTAGTAAGCCACTCGCATTCACTGCATATGATTTCGATATAACAAAGTCTATCTCTAGTTAGCCACTCGCATTCACTGCAGATGATTTCGATAAAAATGTTAAACATTCTTCCGTCGAATCAGCATGTTCGAAGCTTCCCAAGATAACCTTGGGGCGTAACGACGGTGCTCGCGAATAAGATGAAGAAACGAGAGCTATTCTATCCTAGACGAGAGAAGAAGAAAAACTCGTCAGAAAATTTTAGCTTTTTCGAGGCATGTGTAAAAGTAAAAACAGTGAGAAATCTGCACTGACCACATAATTTAGAACCATGTATAATCATGTAACATATACTTGCTGGTCATATACGTAGCGTTAAAATGGTCCGCGGACTCTTAAAGACGACAAAACACCCCAGTGCCCCGGAGAAAGGCCATTTACAAACTTGGTCCCTGCATGTGGTCCTTGAGACTGTCTACTTCCCTCTGATGCACAATTTCGGCTTGGTTGTTATGAACTTGTTCTTCCCGTGAACTTTTCTGTTTTGAAAATTGAGCTGACTCTCGCCCCTAGGAAAGATGTCCGTGCCTAGCTCGATGTACGCGCAGCCGCAACTAAACCACATCCACGGTTCTCATCCTGAAGCTACCTATAGAAAATTAATCGCACGACTTGCGCCGACTTGTACATCGTTGATGCCGAGATTCTGACGCCGAGCTGATAGCATCTATTGCTATAAAACCACCATGGTGAATCGGGAGGAACCAGGAGAGCTCCTGGAATAGCTTTAACAAATGCCAGTGCCAAACGTCTGCTTGTCTGTCGGGAGTCTATTTCCACAAACTTCTCCGACAGACTCCAAGGATTATGCGTCATCCCCTCCTTCCTCCCTTCTCGTCTCCCGGCAAATCTCTCCCCTAGGCCTCCCAGAACAATGGCTTCCAGTTGCCGCCGCAACAATCTGTGAAGTATTTATCACTTCTGACAGCTTCTCGCCCGACACTGCCGCCTGTTGCAGCTTTCGGATGAAAAAAACACAATAGGCGAGCTGACTAAGCCCCAGACTAAAAGGTCACCCAGTGAAGGGAACACGGTCTGGTTTGGCTGGTTAACACTCTTCTTATGGTCGTGACCTTCTCGTCAAGGTTTTCCTTGGTGAAAGGCTGTAGTTGACTTTTGCATTAAGGAAGATGGCTTCACCGGCTTGCATTACAATGGCTGCCACGGTATCGCAGTTGCAAAAGAAGAGGCTGTTCTCGTCCTGTGAATGACAGTGTCCTCTTGCAACGTGCAAATGCGGTTCGCTTCACACATGGGCAAGGTCACGCTTCGAAAAGAACAAACTGGATAGTGACCCCTCAGCCAAATTTCTGCTGCTCAAAGTCAAAAGGATAAAAATATCATTATTCAACAAGTAAGAAGTACTTGAAAAGTACATTTGAGAGTGAATACAGAATTCGGCTAAATAATTTATGAGGATCAAGCATAATCGATGAATATCATGATGACTATTCCATGTTTTTTATGCACAGAGTAAATCATGGAGAGCCACGAATTCTTTTCCCTATTCTGGATATTCCCAGATTTAAAATTGTGCAGTGGGAGCGTTTCATACAGAGTGTTGAAAAGACTACCCGCAAATGACAATGAACAAATGCCTCCTGTTAGATGCGTGTCATCCTACGTCGTCGCATATATAGAGACTCGACAATCCACAAGGCCCGCACACACAACGCAACGCAGGCTACAGTGTTTCTTTGCCTCTCGTCTCGACGAAAAGCCGTGGTGTGCAGCGCGGCCTTGGGCACCAGGTGTTGGCAGCCGCAAGAAACAGTGCATGTGCCGAAAGACTTTTCATGGAAAGCTCTCGTATCTATCGAGCATTGAACAACACCGGTCGTGCGTTGCCTAAAGCGAGCCCCCCGAGTGGCCTGACCATCCCCCATTGCCTCTTAGGTTTACACGGCAGAGCGCCCTGGGACGCTAGCCTTCAACTACGCGCGGAAGAAGGCCCTCCAAGATACCTAGCGCTCGAAGTCGCTCAGGGCGCTCGACTCTTGAACAAGACTGCTACGCGAAGCGACATCGAGCGCTCGAAGGCGCTCAGGGCGCTCGACTCTTGAACAAGACTGCTACGCGTAGCGACATCGAGCGCTCGAAGGCGCTCAGGGCGCTCGACTCTTGAACAGGACTGCATGCTACGCGTAGCGACATCGAGCGCTCGAAGGCGCTTAGGGCACTCGACTCTTGTACAGGACTGCTACGTGTAGCGAAATCGAGCGCTCGAAGGCGCTCAGGGCACTCGACTCTTGAACAAGACTGCTACGCGTAGCGACATCGAGCGCTCGAAGGCGCTCAGGGCACTCGACTCATGAACAAGACTGCTACGTGTTAAGACATCGAGCGCTTGTTGGCCTGCCGTGGAGATATTATGCGTGAACATTTAAAATGGCGGCTTATGGAGAATGAAGGGAATCACCATCAAATACTGAGCGCAGTGGCAGACGTCACGACTTGCGATTAACACACAACCTGTGCGAGAAGTTAATAATAATAATAATAATAATAATAATAATAATAATAATAATAATAATAATAATACAGATTACTTGTAAGCACATACCTTCCCTAATAGGCAATCTCATGGCGATTACAATGAAAAGTCCACACTCATACAAAGCATTCCAACACTCGCATACTGTACAGTTGAATTAAAAGAAGAGTTAAATACAATACAATTATTAACATAGCAGGCAATAAACAAAGCACGAAACATAAGAGAGGCGCCTTGTGAAGCACCTCACTGCTCGTCAGGAAAGACTGACCGGAACAGGTGTGTCTTAAGGGATGTTTTGAACTGGGACATGGAATCAGAGTGACGGACAGGGAAAGGTAGGCTATTCCACGTTACAGGGCCGATGTAAGAAAAAGCTTGCTGTCCTTGGGTTTTCTTTTTGCGACGGGGGACATTTAACGTTTTGGTGTCTGCAGCTGAACGGTTATTTCTAGCGGGGGTGTAGACAGTGAGAATTTCTTTGAGTGCGTGTGGTGCTGTTTGATTGAAGAAGTTGAAACACATAGTGGCTAGCTTATACTCTATTCTCTGCGCGACGGGGAGCCAATGCAGTGGACGAAGGAGTTTGGATGTGGGAATTCTCTTGGGACATCTAAAAACTAATCTAACAGCAGTGTTTTGGACTATTAGCAGTGTTTAGCAGAGTGTCAGGAATGCCAGCAAGAAGAGAATTTCCATAATCAAGACGGGACAGAACAAGGGAAGTGACAAGGGTTTGAGTGGCCTGTTGTGAAAGATGGTGACGAATAGTGCTAATTTTCCGTAACTCGTAGTAAGCTAACTGGCAAACTTTGTTCACATGAACTCTCATAGAAAGATCATCATCGAACATGACACCTAAGTTCCTAACATACTTTGAGAATTCTATCTCACTCTGACCTATGGTTAGTTTCAGGGCCTGATCGAATTCGCCTCTACCGCCAACCAGGAGAGCTTCGGTCTTTGAATCATTAAGTTTGAGTTTGTTCTGGGTCATCCACTGTTTCACAAGTTACAAGAAGGCACGCTGATTCTTCTTTCTTTTCTTGACAAAAAATGCTCAGAAAAAATTACCCGACAAGATGTAACAAGAATTTCGCGAAACAATTCTCAGACCGTTAAAGGGAAGTAATTTCATGGCTTACACGAGCTCTTCCTTACGTAATTTCCCTTTATGATATGGGTGGTAGTTCGCAGTGAGAGTAGCCTCCTATCCGTGACGACAGTGCAGGACTGTGCCGGTCTGTCTGACCACTACCTCATCGTGTGCGATCTAGCTCTCACCCGTCCCTCACCCCCAACTCGGCTCGCGACGTCAAGAAACCTCAAGGCGATAGACCCGGTGCACTTCCAGGTGGACGTTCAGCGCCTGGCTCGTTCTGTGGCCGATATCCAGTCTGACTTGGACACCGAGCAGCTCGTGGACATTGTTAACGATGGGCTGAAGCCTATTTTTGACTGTCATGCTCTCTCAGTGACCCGGCGTGTGCGTGACCGCCCCTCAGTCCCGTGGCTGTCTGAGGAGGTTCGAGAGGCGCGGCGTAGGAAACGGCGAGCTGAACGGCGATGGCGTAGGAAGCGCCTCACAGTGTTTAGAGACATTTTCGTTAGGGAGAGGGACTCTATGAAGTGTAGTGTTGATACGGCCAAGCGACAGTATTTCAGTGACAGGATAAACTCGACCGCTTCTTCTAGCAAGCAACTGTTTCACATGACTGGTGAACTCCTAGGCCAGAGCAAGACAAAAGTTCTTCCCACTGATATCCCTAGGGAAGAACTCCCGGAACGTTTTTGTGATTTTTTTCTCTGACAAGATTAGTCAGATCCGGGAAGATCTGGACTCTCGTTCTTGTGACCCACCTGATTTTGCTGTGTACGATGGACCCATCTTTTCTTGTTTTGACCCTGTTTCTCATAAGTACATACGTGACTTGATTATTAAGTCTCCGACGAAGAGCTGTATTCTGGACCCCATTCCCACCTCCCTCACTAAGCAACATCTTGATGATCTTGTTCCGCTTATAACTGACATTGTCAATGCCTCTCTCTCCACAGGTTCCGTCCCCGAACAGTTCAAGAGGGCGGTTGTCACTCCTCTACTGAAAAAGCCTAGTTTATACTGCAATGTTCTGAAAAACTATAAACCGGTGTCAAATCTTTCATTTATTTCAATGATACTTGGAAAGGTTGGTCTGGCTCAGTTACAGAAGGACCTCGCTGATACTGATTTGTTAGACGCATGCCAGTCCGCGGTCAGGAAGGGTCACAGCATTGAGACCGCTGTACTGAGTGTCTTTGGTCTTTGATGGTCTGCTTGTGAACGCCGATGAGAAACGCGTGTCACTCATGGCGTTGTTGGACCTCAGTGCAGGTTTCGATACGCTTGACCACGCCATCCTCCTGAAGCGTTTAGAACTATCTTTTGGATTCCGTGGCACCGTTCTCGACTGGTTTGCGTCCTACATTCATGATCGGTCTCAGTCCTTCATTGTTGACGACGTCATGTCAGCCCCAACCCCACTTGTTTTTGCGTCCCACAGGGTTCTGTCTTAGG
>JAWQFJ010010810.1:0-12500 GCA_034096865.1 Theodoxus fluviatilis
AGTTATTAAGCATATGTAATCTAATTATGACTTGTGTAATATCAAAATTACTCAAGCATTCAATTGTAATTTTGGGGGGAGTTTTAAAATAAAAATATATGCGGCAATGGCACATTTTTTGGCAAATTGCTTAGAATATATCAAGTAATCATATCACGTATGATGCATAAAATGGTGAATTTGTAGCTTTTGTAACAGTTTTAGCATAATTAATTATAGACTGGTTATACCAGTATAGAGTGAACTACTTCTCTTGAAAATTTCAAATTAATTACATGTATTTTAACAAAGTTACAGACATTTTACTAGGTCAACCCCCAAAATTCGGTCACAGATTTTGGACCCAGTTCCTATAAAATACCTCCCTTTTTTCGTCACATTTCCGCTCATAACTTTATAACTAACTAAGCTCTCTGTTTGTCACTTGAATCTCTTTAATTTGAGCCTAATTTTACATTGGGTTTGAGAATTTAGTGCAAGTACTTAATTTAAGGTGACCCTCCACCATGAAATGAGACTGACATAGTCTAGTCTCAGTGAGAGATATTGAAATAGAGTGAGAGAGGTTAGGTACGTGAGTACTGAGATTTTGATCAATTGTGTAACTGACATCCATTTGTTTCGAGCACAACATTGGTTTTTTCTGAGCTTTTTATCGACAGCCGTGCAGTGGTCAGTTGAACAGATAAATCACATTCACAATAGTCACCATGATGACAACATTGTACTGCTTTAAAGACATTGCGTATAATTCAAAACCCATTTTCTCCAAACGTCAAATCACTGGGTACCAGGTTTGGGTAGCTCACAACTTTGTCATTATTTCTCCTTTTTTACAGCGTTGTAAATATTTTTCCCACTTTACTACCACATACACATCTTAGGATTTCCAAAAGGTAACATCCGTCTCACCAGGTGGTTGATGGTCATAAAACTGAGCGTCACTTATGTATGTAGCCTCATTGTTTTAAAACCGACCTGTCTTGGCAGGTATCAATGCTCAATGCAGTTTGAAATAGAGAGGAGGGTTGGGTTGAGGTTTTTTGTTAAAAGTATCCGAGCTTTTTTCTCCTCTTATGAGAGTGCAAAACAACAGCTGCCACATAAAAGCCATGAAACTGTTACAGTTTTCAATGATTTCGTGAACGAGGCAGTATGTGCTGGAAAGCTATTTAATCTGGATTGACACAGTGAGCTGTGTGTACCACACTACTGACGCTTTGCAATTCTATTTACGCCTGTCTCCCCCAACTAAGATCCCCCCTTCTAGTAGGAAGTTCCATTTTCATGGACATTCATGGGGTAACCGACAATCCAAAAAAGAACGTTTTCCCAAACGTCGACCGAGGAAAGGTCACTACTGAAGAAGCATATGATGCCGTCTATCTTTGAAGCGCGTAGTCACACACGGCTGCACCACCCTTCAAATGCACGTAGTCACACACGGCTGCAACACCCTTCAAATGCACGTAGTCCCACACGACTGCACCACCCTTCAAATGCACGTAGTCCCACACGGCTGCACCACCCTTCAAATGCACGTAGTCCCACACGACTGCACCACCCTTCAAATGCACGTAGTCCCACACGGCTGCACCACCCTTCAAATGCACGTAGTCCCACACGGCTGCACCACCCTTCAAATGCACGTAGTCCCACACGGCTGCACCACCCTTCAAATGCACGTAGTCACACACGGCTGCACCACCCTTCAAATGCACGTAGTCCCACACGACTGCAACACCCTTCAAATGCACGTAGTCACACACGGCTGCACCACCCTTCAAATGCACGTAGTCACACACGGCTGCACCACCCTTCAAATGCACGTAGTCACACACGGCTGCACCACCCTTCAAATGCACGTAGTCCCACACGACTGCACCACCCTTCAAATGCACGTAGTTCACACGGCTGCACCACCCTTCAAATGCACGTAGTCCCACACGGCTGCACCACCCTTCAAATGCACGTAGTCCCACACGGCTGCACCACCCTTCAAATGCACGTAGTCACACACGGCTGCACCACCCTTCAAATGCACGTAGTCACACACGACTGCACCACCCTTCAAATGCACGTAGTCCCACACGACTGCACCACCCTTCAAATGCACGTAGTCACACACGGCTGCACCACCCTTCAAATGCACGTAGTCCCACACGGCTGCACCACCCTTCAAATGCACGTAGTCCCACACGGCTGCACCACCCTTCAAATGCACGTAGTCACACACGGCTGCACCACCCTTCAAATGCACGTAGTCCCACACGACTGCACCACCCTTCAAATGCACGTAGTCACACACGGCTGCACCACCCTTCAAATGCACGTAGTCCCACACGACTGCACCACCCTTCAAATGCACGTAGTCACACACGGCTGCACCACCCTTCAAATGCACGTGTCTTCACCACACGAACGATGTGTTTGGACATGACAGCGTGCCACACCGCACACATCTGGTCGAAAGGAAAACGCTTGCTAGCACTGGGACGGAGTGGCAGAAGTAATTATGTGCATGGTGGGATAACTGTCAAACTGATGATGGAAGTCTTCAACACATGCCGCTATTTTTGACTCCCTAAGTGTGCCAGGCACATGCCGCCATCTACCTCGAAAGAGTTGCGTGAGTGAGATAAGGAATAGTTTGGATCTCTGTGACGGGTGGAACAGAAAGTCTTTCCAAATCTCCCGTTATTTGTTAAAATAGCAATTGATTTCATCGACTGGAATAAACAACGGTTTTTTAATATACATACTTACAGTTGAGAAGACAGTTGAATTAGTTTTCTCTGTGCTCGGTGTAATAGCGGTAAAAATGGCTTGATGTCAGGCCGGAATTCTGGAGTTTGCTGCAACGATATATGCAAACGTTGTCGACTGAATTTGAGAATCGTAGTCCCTCAGGAAAACTAAGCACAAGTGAAACTGTGATCATGAGTCTGGGAATATCGAGACATGCGCTACAGAAAATATCCGGTCATTTGATCTGACGCAAACTCCGCCATGGCCGGTCCTAAGCCCGGATGAGAAACGCAAACAAGGAATTCAACAGACTCTTCGGTACTGGGAGAGGATGGATCTCCAGCTGGAGGTGATATGACGCCGGGTAGTGAAAGCCAGACTCTGGAAGCTGCCAGGCCGACAACCATCATCTCTATCAGAACCACAATCAACATCGGAACATGGAATGTGCGCACCATGTTCGAAGCCGGAAAAACAGCACAAGTAGCAGCAGAGATGAGGAACTACAACATCAGCATCCTAGGCATCAGCGAGTCTAGATGGACTGATTCCGGCCAGAAGAGACTCGCTACAGGAGAACTACTTCTGTTCTCAGAACACGAGGATGAGAATGTGCCACACGCCCAGAGAGTGGCCTTCATACTTTCCAAGGCTGCCCAGGGAGCACTCATCGGATGGGAAGCACACGGCCCAAGACTCATCACTGCCTCCTTCAGGACAAAGAAGAAGAAGATCAACATGAACATCATTCAGTGTTATGCCCCTACAAATGGCAGTGAAGACCAAGCAAAAGAAGATTTTTACAACAGGCTACAGACCATCATCCAAGGGTTTCCAGGAAGAGACATCACCATGGTAATCGGAGACCTCAACGCCAAGGTGGGGCATGACAACACGGGCTACGAGGAGATCATGGGGCGAGAGGGTCTGGGGGAGATGAATGACAATGGAGAGAGGTTTGCAGACCTGTGCGCCGCAAACAACCTTGTCATCGGTGGAAGCGTCTTTCCCCACAGACGGATACACAAAGTCACCTGGATGTCACCAGACCTCTCCACCGGAAACCAGATCGACCACATGTGTATCGCCAAGAAGTTCAGGAGGTCCCTGCAAGACGTACGTGTGAAGAGAGGCGCTGACGTTGCTTCGGACCACCATCTCCTTGTCGCCCGCGTCAAACTGAAACTGAAGAGGAACTGGACAGGGGAGAAGAACCAGCGACAGAAGTACAACATCACACTTCTCAAGGATACGACCAAACTGCAAGAGTTCAAGCTGTCACTCATGAACAAATTCCAAGTCCTGCAGGAACTGATGGAGGAAGAAGAGGAAGAAACAATAGACAAGGAATGGAAGACAGTGGAAGAGGCAATGAAGTCAGCTTGCCAGGAAGTCTTGGGCCCACAGAAGCATAACCACAAGGAGTGGATTTCAACAGACTCCCTGAAGAAAATAGAAGAGAGAAAGGAGAATAAAGTGGCACTCAACAACAGCCGAGCACGAGCAGAGAAAGCCAAAGCGCAAGAAGAGTACACCTAGGCCAACAAGAACGTGAAGAAGAGCAAAAAAAAACAACCGACAAAAAGAACTATGTAGACACTCTAGCGACAGAAGCGGAGGAAGCAGCCAGAAACGGAAACATGAAAGAACTGTATGCCACCACCAAGAAGCTATCTGGCAAATTTAGCAAACCTGAAAGGCCAGTGAAAGACAAGGATGGAAAACAGATTAACGACCAAGAGGGACAGAAGCGAAGATGGGTGGAACATTTTGAAGAACTACTCAACAGACCAGCCCCACACGACCCACCTGACATCCAACCAGCGGATAGAGACCTGCCGATAGATTGCAGTGCACCTACAAAGGAAGAGATCCGCAGAGCCATCAAGAAGCTGAAAAGCGGCAAGGCAGCCGGACCTGATGGAATCCCAGCAGAGGCACTGAAGGCAGATGTGGAAACAACTGTGGAGATGCTCCACCCACTCTTCAAGAAGATCTGGGAAGAAGAACAAGTCCTCACAGAATGGAAGGAAGGCTACCTCATCAAGCTCCCAAAGAAAGGCAACATGAGCTCCTGCTCCAACTACAGAGGGATTACCCTATTATCCATCCCAGGAAAGGTTTTCAACAGGATCCTGCTAGACCGGATGAAAGACGTTGTTGACGGGCAGCTGCGAGATCAGCAGGCTGGTTTCCGCAAAGATCGCTCCTGTACAGACCAGATCGCAACACTACGTATCATCCTGGAGCAGTCTCTTGAGTGGAACTCACCCATGTACGTCAATTTTATTGAATACGAGAAGGCTTTTGACAGCGTGGACAGGGCATCACTTTGGAGGCTGCTAAGACAATACGGGGTCCCCGAGAAAATCACCAGCATCATCAGAAACTCTTACGAGGGACTTTCATGCCGAGTAGTCCATGTAGGTCAACTCACAGAGGCATTCCAGGTACAGACAGGAGGGAGACAAGGCTGTTTGTTGTCGCCGTTTTTGTTCCTGCTGGCCATCGACTGGGTCATGAAAACATCCACAGCAGGAAAGCGAAACGGCATCCAGTGGACGCTGTGGTCACAACTTGATGACCTCGATTTTGCGGATGACCTGGCCCTTCTCTCCCACACCCAGCAGCAGATGCAGGAAAAGACCAGCATTGTGGCAGAAAACTCTACTCACCTGGGCCTCAACATCCACAAAGGGAAGAGCAAGCTCCTGAAAGTCAACTCTACCAACACATCGCCCATCACACTGAATGGCGAAGCGCTAGAAGAAGTGGACGACTTCACCTACCTTGGCAGCATTGTCAACAAGCAAGGTGGAACCGACGCAGATGTGAAGGCAAGAATTGGAAAAGCCAGGACAGCCTTCCTCCAACTGAAAAACATTTGGAGCTCAAGAGACCTGTCCATCAAAACAAAGATCAGGATTTTCAACACCAATGTTAAATCTGTTCTGCTCTACGGCGCCGAAACATGGAGGACCACTGTAACCACCAACAAGAAGATCCAGACATTCATCAACACATGTCTGCGCCGCATTCTACAGATACGATGGCCTGAAAAGATCAGCAACGAGGAGCTCTGGCAACGCACAAACCAACAATCAGCAGACCAAGAGATCATTCAAAGGCGCTGGAGATGGTTAGGGCACACATTACGCAAACCAGTCTCAAACATCACCAGACAGTCCCTTTCATGGAACCCGCAAGGGAAGAGAAAGAGAGATAGACCTCGAAACAGTTGGTGCCGAGACCTGGACGCCGATGTCAAGAGAACAAGCCACTCTTGGAGACAGTTGGAAAAGATTGCTCAGGACCGGGATGGCTGGAGAACCCTTGTTTGCGGCCTATGCCCCAGGAGGGGTCAAAGGCGCAAGTAAAAGTAAGTAAGTAAGTGATCTAACGCATGTGTGTGTGTGTGTGTGTGTGTGTGTGTGTGTGTGTGTGTGTGCGTGTGTGTGTGTGTGTGTGTGTGTGTGTGTGTGTGGGTGAGTGAGTTAGTGTGTGTGTGTGTGTGTGTGTGTGCGTGCGTGTGTGTGTGCGTGTGTATGCGTGCGTGCGTGCGTGCGTGTGTGTGCATGTGTGTGTGTGTGTTTGTGTGTGCATATGTGTGCATGCATGCGAGTGTGTGTGCGCGCACGTGTGTGTGTGTGTGTGTGTGTGTGTGTGTGAATGCGTGTGTGTGTGTTTGCTCGCGCTCATGGCGCGTATGTTTATTTTGCAAATAGTTGCGAGAGTATTCATTAAAACAAACAATTGACAGGATGTATTACTGGTTCTGCAAACCCATCAATCATCGCAAGTATTCACCAGGTGCCGGAAAATCGTTGAAGTATGAAACAATGCTGTGTGTAAGAGGCCGTTACGCTAGCGGGTTTGGCGAGACACGGGGAAGCGGACACCGCAGCCCCATCAGGGTGGTAAGGACCACGCTAGCGGGTTTGGCGAGACACGGGGAAGCGGACACCGCAGCCCAATCAGGGTGGTAAGGACCACGCTAGCGGGTTTGGCGAGACACGGGGAAGCGGACACCGCAGCCCAATCAGGGTGGTAAGGACCACGCTAGCGGGTTTGGCGAGACACGGGGAAGCGGACACCGCACCCCAATCAGGGTGGTAAGGACCACGCTAGCGGGTTTGGCGAGACACGGGGAAGCGGACACCGCAGCCCAATCAGGGTGGTAAGGACCACGCTAGCGGGTTTGGCGAGACACGGGGAAGCGGACACCGCACCCCAATCAGGGTGGTAAGGACCACGCTATCAAATCATCATGCCCTTAGTCAAGTGGTGAACTTTCCACGACAACTGAACGCATCCTCCTGGCACCCAGTGCTGCTTCTGGCTGCCTGCGGTCAAGCTACTGGCGCAGACTCTAAACCGATGTAACCTCCTGTTCCAGCTGATAGGGCTGGGGGGCGGGAGGGTAGGGACAAAGGGAAGGGGGGGGGGGGGCAAGGGGGGGGGGGGGACCCGAAGGCAGCCGCATTGTGGAAAACTCGTACTGAGCAGGGTTACCATGGCGACGACCTGTCAGTGGAAGAGCATCGTCACAAATCTGGGCGGTATTCTGACTTAGAAGCGTGCAGTCATAATCCCTCAGATAGGTGGCATTGCACCATGGGCGTATCAGCCAAGCGCATAAACCAAATGTCTGAACTTGCGGTTCCTCTTCTTATGAGCAGGATGATCATGTATGGATAAATCAAACCCATTAAAAATGTTTTCCACTACTGCAGAACACATCTCTGTGAAGAAATAAAAAATTTAAAGCGGTGCAGATTTATTTCGTGCATGTTTCTACGATAATTAACCTCCCCCCGGCTCCTGCCAGGTAGAACTGACGTCATGGCGGCCGTCACAGAAAAGAAGGGCGCTCAGCAGGGAGCTGTCGGGTGTACTCTTCTATTCATTATCTGTTTGTTTTAGACTGAACGAACGAACATGAGAACATTACTGTACATGACAAGATTCCGCTCTTGTCTTGTACACGTATTACATATGTCATGATAATTAGGGCCTCCCCTCTCTCCAGCAAGCCCCCTGTGGGTTGGAGGTAAAAATAGACCCCTGTGGGTTGGAGGTAAAAATAGACCCACCGCGTTTCCCTACACGATCCGTGCAAGGCAAATAATTGTGACCCGTTTTCACAAAATGAGTATTAACTAACAAATCATGAGATTTTGAGATATCTATATTTTCAAAATTGGCAAAAATGCATATTTCATTTCATATAAAAATCAAACTTCTACTCCAATAATTGATCACGTTATGCTCACTCAAAGAGAGGCGGTGTGCAGACGGCTCTTTTGAGAAATCAACGGTCAAAGATTTAACAACTTTATCCACAATTTTTCTTTAACAACGGGCCTTGGTTGGTAGAGAAAATATATTTCTTTCCCTCTGTAACATCATGGCATCTATATACGGTTACCGGAGGAAAACGACCGGAGAAAGTGGGCTAATGGAGACAAAGCAATTCTTTTTCTGCTAATGGGTAGGTGCAATACAGTGCAATTTTTAGTGTGTGTTTTTGTAAGCTAAAAAGAAACTTTCCAACATTTGATTATTAAAATTAAGTGTATATAGGATTCAGTTTTGCCAAAACGCCAAAATGCACAAAATCCACAATTATCACCTTTGTCAGCCTCTCCTGCGTTTTTGCTGCGTGCGAGTTGAGACTCAGTTCGTGAAAACGGGTCACGTTTACGGAACTCGTTTTGACTTGCTCTTACTTTACCCAAATCTACCGATTTTCGTGATCAATGGCCTTACATATCACACAAAGGTTGACAGACCGTGAAGCTCCATTCATTCATTCATTCTTTTGCCCCTACCGGAATGTTGCACAGCGAACTGTCTCCCGCAAGAACTCCCCTGGAACACATAAGCTCGAGCACATGCGAAGTACAAAATTCAAACTTGCGGTAACCTGGCGTTCAATTCTCAATACGAGGGATTTGCAATTGTGTTTCTGTAATGTATTCGTTCCTACTCGTACTTGGCGTGAGTGTCTGCTTACATTGTCAAGCACTTTTGTCGTCATTCACGGAGCTCTGTACTCAAGGGCAAACTTAGCTTCCATTGTTCACAAAGGCTGCATTTGAATTGCAGACCGGTGAATCGATTTCCCTTTAGCGATGTAATTGTTGTGCTCAAAACTGATGGAGAACTCTGGAATGAAACACAAAGAATCGGTGTGTTGGTGGAAAAGGCGTACAGATGAGCAAGTCGGCCTGGGGTCAATCTTTTTACCGGAATCCACCGGAATCCACCGGAATCCACGGAATCCACCGGAATCCAACCGGAATCCACCGGAATCCACAAGAATCCACAGGAATCCACCGGAATCAAGCGTGGATTCCGTGGATTTTGGTAAATAAAGAATTAAATACCCAAATCCGCCGATTTTGGTATTTATTTACCGGAATACAGTGGATTTCGGTATTTACAATCTAAACATCGAAATCCGCGGATTTCGGTAAATAAATATCGAAATCTACCGTGGATTTCGTTGTTTACATTGTAAATACCGAAATCCACTGGATTCCGGTAAATATATACCGAAATCCACGTTCAATATCGCAGACGTCCATGTAACTGTCTCTTGCTTCAAGAACTTGGCAGTGATCAGGCGAAAGGAGAAGAACAACCCCGTCTTTTGTGGGCCAATTTTTCTCCATGGACACTCAGATACAGAAACATTTTTTTTTTCAACACCTGGCTGGATTGTTGTCCAGCTGCGAGACCCAATCAGTGATTGGAAGTGACGACGAGTTGGCATTGAGGAAGGCGATGAAAATGGCATTTTCCGAATCGAATCGGCTGGTTGTACAAAGCATCTGCGGGACAATTTGGATGACTTTATGCAAAACAAGCAAGGAATGGCGCAGAAGGAACGTCAAGCAATCACCAATGATATATTCAACGCAAGTGGGATAGTGAATTCAACAACGGACCCGCAGGAACTCAAAGACCACTTGGCAGTCTTGGCAAATTCAAGGAACGACACCCACCCTGAAATTGTCAAATACATGGATAGTCGCATCATCCCCATGCTGGTAGAGAATGCCAAAGCTCTACAAAAACCAGGTTTGGCCACCAGGAAAGCAACATGGACCAACAACGCGTGCGAAAGCATGAATGGAATCCTCAAGAGAGTTGTGGAATGAAAATCGTTGAAACTGGTCGACCTGGTGAACAAGATACACACGAAAGTTGTACTGGCCCAATACAGGGAGTTGAAGCGAGCCATCTACGACGTAGGCGCGTATACCATCATCGACGGCTTCAGTCACCTGAAGGTGGAATCAAGCGTCTGGTTTTCGAAGGACACAGACTACCGCCAACATCGTTTCAGGAAGCTGATGAAGGCTGCACTCCCCGTTCACTCGGCGGTCAGATCCATTGATGGCACACGAACTGTTTGCGCACCAGGTCCTAGTGGTGGGAAAAAAACAAACCAACGAAAGAGGAAAAGAACCACCAAAACAACGACCCCAAGAAAGAACAAGAAAGTCGAGACGAACTAGCTTTCTAGTCAAGTCAGTGAAAGCAACGGCAAGTGTCTCTATTCAAGTCGACGAAGAAGAGTAGAAAGGAATTGAGACAATCCAGAGAAAGAAAGACGGAAAGGAGAGAGAGAGAGAGAGAGAGAGAGAGAGAGAGAGAGAGTTATTTTGATAACACAGGTCTGTAAGTCCCTCTGTCTGTTTGGTGGTTGGTTTGTTGGTCTGTCTGTCCAATAACAATAAGTTGTGACTAGTGTCAGCTTTCTTGCGGTTTTGCGCTTGTACTTTTTAATTTGTGTTGTTGTTCATATGCGGCTTTGATTGGTTGTCTCACTCACTAACTCAATCGTCAACCCTTTCACACACACACACACACACACACACACACACACACACACACACACACACACACACACACACACACACACACACACACACACACACACACACACACACAGAGTCATTAACCCATTCACTCACACACACACATACACACACACACGCACACACACAAACACACACACAAACACACACACACACACACACACACACACACACACACACACACACTTTACTCAACTGTAGATATCTGAAGTTTCAGCAACTGTAACAATTGAATTTTCGGTAAATATGTGGATTTCGGGAAATAAAGCATTAATGTCCGAAATCGCCACGAAATCCATTTGGATTTCGGTAATTTGATCTTTTTTAAATACCAAAATCCGCGGATTTCGATGTTTAGATTGTAAATACCGAAATCCACTGTATTTCGGTAAATAAATACCGAAATCGGCGGATTTGGGTATTTAATTCTTTATTTACCGAAATCCACGGAATCCACGCTTGATTCCGGTGGATTCCTGTGGATTCCTGTGGATTCCTGTGGATTCCTGTGGATTCCTGTGGATTCCGGTGGATTCCGGTTGGATTCCGGTGGATTCCTGTGGATTCTTGTGGATTCCGGTAAAAAGATTGACCGAGTCGGCCTGTTGTTTTTTGGTGTGAACTTGACTGTGGCATTTTGCGTAGCTGTAAGCTAAAGAGACAAGAGGGAGGAAGTCCTCACGTACGATTCGATTGTTTCACAGAAAATCAGACACTGGATCGTGTAGAGTCCAGGAAGAATGAATGACGATGGTGATGGACGTCAGAATTATAGCAAGGGAAACTGCAAGCAAAATCGCACCGTTTAACAATATTGACTTGTGAAAGATCCAATATACTCTTTCTTTCATTTCACAATGGCTAAACAGATTTTTTCTGTAAACGGCACGAAAGTAGCAGATAGTTCAATAAGGAAATAACGCATTTGAGACTGAACGCCGCAAAACAGGCCATAGGTAGGTTTTTGACTGTTAGAGTTATTGGTGCCATTTTATGTCTGAGAGTGTAAGCATTCCAGTGGTAACCACTCAATATTTGTATCTTGCAAATTCGTGAAGTTTCAACTATTTGTAATGAAATGCACAGCTGGAGAAAATTGTCACAGAAACGTAAGGACGGCACTTCTGATTGGTCCAACGTCAAATTCTGATTACGTCACGAATTCACTATCTATTCTTAGGCAGACGATGCCATGCGGAAAATTCAAGTACCGGAAGAGAGTAGAGAGAGCGAGCTTTGCAGTGTTGTATGATACGCTTGCATAAGTAGGGGCCATCGCGCCGAGAGAAAAAACATCAGTTGAACTAAATGAACCCTAGTTATCTTTTCTTTTCTTTTCTTTTCTTTCTTTTTTTTTGGGGGGGGGGGGTTGGGATATTACACTTCTTTTTTAAAATGTTAGAGCGTAATATATCGGCAACAGATCGATTCTAGAAGGGAAGTAGAGGCAGAAAATGTCCAAACAGAAAACGCACTGCGTTGACCCCAACTGATATTACAGAACTATTTCTGATATGACCAGAGCGACGTATGACCCGTTTCCTGGTCTCAATCACATCACAAAAACTATATTCTCAGTAGCCGATTATTTATTTTCTGTATTTTAATGTAATTTAAGCTTCCGTAAGATTGTCATGAGTTACTCGAAACAACACTATCAAAAAGGAAAGACCAGAAAGGTTATGCTACAAACGTATTTCCGCTTTTAGTATTTATTTGCGTATTTGAAGGACATGTACATTGGAGCAAAGCACGACAGAGAAGTCAAGTCTTTTGGTCTTAGTTATGCGGAAACTTTGGATGGCTGGGAAAATTCGATTAATGTGATGTGCACTTCATCGGCGTATCCGCTGCCTTCGTGCT
>JAWQFJ010010810.1:17500-27500 GCA_034096865.1 Theodoxus fluviatilis
AGGGACGTTTCCTAGATTTCTCCTTTGCTTATGTTTACGTATGTAATGAAAGTTTGCGTTCTCATCACCCAGGTTACCACCAGCCGTACGCGCAGTGATACGTGCTGAGGTGGTGCCCCCGTCTCATAACTCAGTCAAATGTCACGTTGTATCTTCCCGTAACAACGCGCACTATTCTGCGTAATGTTCTCCTGGGTCGATGGGATCATACTTGCAGTTCGTTTCGACTGTAACATTCCGTTTAATGCCTGTTTGGGGCCGTACTTTCTTGTCGCGCAGCAGCGTGTTGTAAGTGAAGGCATTCTGCGCTCTTTGATTATACAGAGGTACAAGCTATTGCAGTCTAGGGTTTTTCAAAATACTTCAGTCAGTTTTTTCAAGAACTTTAGTCTCGTAAGATACACCCACTTTGAGGGAATTAATGTCCGCGTTTTTTTCAACAATATGAAACAACTATTTCCTCGAATAGCGCTCGTCGCGGGTCCAAACTATCCCCCATTCAGGCAGACACAGGAGGGGTCTGGTGCTGTCACCGCCATTGAAAAGTACGGTTTCAGTGGTTTGTGGCTCCTTTGCACCTATGCGTCGCTTGTGGTTGTTTTGAAGGAGAAGTAGCCACTTCTTTCTGGCAGATTTAAGATTTCACAGGCACACGATCGCCTGAGACCCTCCCCTGATGCCTTTGTGTGGCGCCACCTGCTGGTACGTTCATCTTGAGTTATCTCCGCTAGGTGTCGAGAAGTTACAAATGCATTCTCCCCTGGACCGCTCTCTAGGGCAAAAGGCTAATTTTCCACGCTCCAGCACCCCAGCTACGTCTTTCCCGTTCCTCTCCCGCGGTGATGAAATCAAAGAGGATTCTCACAGGACCCCGCCATTGACAGGACCACCACAACGATGGCACTAGGAAGATTTTGCACTGGAATGGATTCGCTAAATTACGGAAATATGCTGTTGACAACATTTTGCATGTGTCATTAATATCATCACTCCAATAAATTGCCCATGACAATTATCGAGTTGATTGTTATAATCCCTCAACATCCAAGGTTAATCTTGAACTGTAACTCTTGAACGGCTTGTCGGTAGGTTGATTCAATTAATGGTTAGATCCTAATGCGCAAAGGTTCATCTATACTAGAAGGTTACTATGTGTGAAAAACGGATACGCTGCTCCAAAAGTGCACGGCTTTGGCACCAAACAGGACGAGTGTGCTTCAGTCGATACAGAGAGCGTGCTGAGTCAATGCTTGTTTGGAGCACAGTACCTTAGACGGCGCAGAAGCCATTATAATAGAAAGATAAGGACGAATGAGCACTAGCTCAGCCCGTGGGACCAAACAAGCATTTCTTTTCCCAGCAACGTCTCTCGCTGGGGAAAACTTCAAGGTAAAGGCCGATAGCTCCAGACGTGAATGAACGTTTCTCCTGAGTGAATCCCCCCCCCCCCCCCCCCTCCTCCTCCTCCATCGAACTCAAAAAAGTTTTATGTGGAGAACTCTGCCTTTAATAAAAACGCAGGAGTTGCTTGGGTACGAAACTTCGTGAATGAGTAAACACGTCACAAGAATGAGAGGCAAAGAACCTGGAGCCCAGGCCAGTAGTTAACGCACCAGTTTTACAGTGACTTCATAAGTAAGAAGCACTGAGTTTGATACTGCACCGATCCGAGTGTTTCGCTCTTCACCGACAATGCCCATCTTTCCATGACCTCTGTCCACATAGGAATAAAAAGGGCACGTTTGAGGGACAGGTCGCGCCCCTGGGTCTGCATGAGTTTGTATGTTTCTCGACAAATACAGATGCTGATATCTGTCCACGTCTTGGGATATATATATGTCTGTTTTACACGTGGTATAAAAATTAAGATTCGTCATCGGATGACTGTACGAACAAAGTTTGAAGTGGGAAGAGGTGTGCATTACTTTTGAGCAAGTCTGTCACACGAAGAAATACTGCAAAAGGCACGTTTGTGACCTTCTGTCACACGAAGAAATACTGCAAAAGGCACGTTTGTGACCTTCTGTCACACGAAGAAATACTGCAAAAGGCACGTTTGTGACCTTCCTGACCGATATTGTCTTTTCTTCAGAGCGCAAAAACTTGTCCAGATTATTGAGCCATTTTCGCATCGATTGATTCATCTCAAGGCCCAGCACTGAACATGTTACATAAATATTATTGCGCTTGTCTGTCTTTAAAAAAAAGGCCCACGCTAGATATATAATAGTTGATTGTTTTAAAGGATTTTAATTACAGTTATTGGAAACAAGTGTTCATCACGTTGCGCTCCTTGAGATTGTTCTCAGCTCAAATATATTTTCATTTCTTCGACGGAAATAATATCGGTAGAATAGAGAACAAGTATGTGAATCAGTTCAAAACGTGTTCATTCTCTCCTGTTGGAACCAATAAACAGATCAATATCTGGTGGTGGAGTTCTAAGAAGAGGCATTTGATTCACAGAACTAATCCTCTTTTAGTGCTAGACAAAACACAGGAATGGGGTCATGCGGAGCCCTTAGTCATTAATTCGTCCCAGGGATTGAAGTGAAAATGATAGAAACTCACAATTCGCTGGCATGAGTTTTCTGTCAGATCCTCTATAATCCCTCGTAACGGCATCGCAAGCCGTCCTGTGTGACTTCGTTGAGTGGTTGCGAAAAGGGATAAACCCAAACACAACACCTCTAATCAGACTTCCTGGCGGGACATGAACGACTCACGCATATCGGGAGGACACCCGCGGTGTCTCACACGTTGGAGCAGTCTATCTGCAGCCTATCGTGAAATTTGCGAAGTAAGCCCGCCTTTACAACCTTGGTAGGGCTACCCCATTTTCGAAGAAGTGAGTAATCATTTTACGTCGTTATCGGTGAGGGCTTTGACGGTCATCGTCAAAGAGTTTATAAGTCCCCTGGCACTGACACCACTGACACAAAGACACCGAAAGGTTGGGTTGGTTTTTCATTGCGACCTCCCCAAGGAGAGCAGGCATACAGGTCAGTAGACTGCACTCTTCGTATTGCAACCACCAGGCGTTACTAACAGTTTAATCTCCTTCTTCTTGCATTTCTGAACTGTTGCCGCACCCTGTCGTGCAACAAGAAACCGTTGCAAAGTAATCTCAGTAAGGTCGACGCCTGCGTCCGATTGAATCTTTAAAGTCACACGCAACAATTGCCACTTGAATACATTTGTTTGTATTAGGTTCCGGAAGGTGTGAGATTGATAGAGTATTGAGTTCCTTTATCTCCACTATACCTGGAGGCATTATCTGAAAGATACCTCATGTTTAAAGCAGCGTATATCTCGGGACAAGGAATCAGCTACGTCATGACGCTAATTACATGCTCTTTGCACATTCTTGCCATGCTGTTGAAACTAATCACAGCGTTGCGGTAGAAATTTAGAGAGATACAAAAATGTGTGAGAGCACAATATACACTATTCCTTGCTGGTATGTGCTCCTTCTTCAACCTGGATATGAGCGTAGCTTACATAATACACAATATAGATCTTATGGATCTATCTTTAGGATTGTGAAGGAAGGAGGAGGAGGAGCGATTGTGAAGGAGGAGAATCGATTGTGAAGGAGGAGAAGGAGGAGCGATGGTGGAGGAGGAGGAGGAGGAGGAGGAGGAGGAGGAGGAGGAGGAGGAGGAGGAGGAGAAGGAGGAGGAGGAGGAGGAGAAGGAGGAGGAGGAGGGGGAGGAGGAGGAGGAGGAGGAGGAGGAGGAGGAGGAGGAGGAGGAGGAGGAGGAGTGATAGTGGAGAGAAGGAGGAGCGATAGTGGAGAAAGAGGAGCGATAGTAGAGGAAGAGGAGCGATAGCGGAGGAGAAGGAGGAGCGATAGTGGAGGAGGAGCGATAGTAGAGGAGGAGGAGGAGCGATAGTGGAGGAGGAGCGATGGTGGAGGAGGAGGAGGAGCGATAGTAGAGGAAGAGGAGGAGGAGCGATAGTGGAGGAGGAGCGATAGTAGAGGAGGAGGAGGAGCGATAGTGGAGGAGGAACGATGGTGGAGGAGGAACGATATTGGAGGAGGAGGAGGAGCGATAGTAGAGGAGGAGGAGGAGGAGGAGGAGGAGGAGGAGGAGGAGGAGGAGGAGGAGGAGGAGGAGGAGGAGGAGGAGGAGGAGCATTAGTGGAGGAGGAGCATTAGTGGAGGAGGACAGATAGTGGAGGAGGAGGAGGAGGGGGAGGAGGAGGAGGAGGAGGAGGAGGAGGAGGAGGAGGAGGAGGAGGAGGAGGAGGAGGAGGAGGAGGAGGAGGAGGAGGAGCGATAGTGGAGGAGGAGCGATAGTGGAGGAGGAGGAGGAGGAGGGGGAGGAGGAGGAGGAGGAGGAGGAGGAGGAGGAGGAGGAGGAGGAGGAGGAGGAGGAGGAGGAGGAGGAGAAGGAGGAGGAGGAGGAGGAGCGATGGTGGAGGAGGAGCGATGGTGGAGGAGGAGCGATGGTGGAGGAGGAGAAGGTGGAGGAACGGATGATGGAACAGGAGGAGGAAGTGCAAGTCGAGTAGGAGGAAGGAAAGTACGAGCTAAGGGAAAGTCTGGAATAGGAGCACAAGGAAGAGCAGAAATAGGAGAGCAAGGAAGAGCAAGAGGAGATGGAGGAAAAGCAGACTTGCAACTTTTGATTGGTCAATGCTTGGCATGAAAAAAGAATGAGAATGATTTAGGAGAAGCGCTATTTCAAGAAAAGAAAGAAATGATGAAAAAGATCACTAGACCTTAAGTTAACTTCCTCGAGCGCCATAAGCTATTTTTGTTACAACCACTCTCTTTCAACACTCGGCAGATTTCCTGGCTCCTCCATGGAAAAAGGAAACTTGGGTAAGGGGAGGTCGGGGGACGGTGGGAGAAATGAGAAAGTCTATAAAACTTTTATTAAAAGGAGAGAGACGTCTGGACAGGAAGATCACTAACTGCAGCCTAAGTGGGTTCCCTATTCGAAGATCATGCCTTTCTCACTTGAATAATCACAAGCAGAGTTGCCACACTCCACTGAAAATCAATGGACGATCTCCGCGTCTGCTCCTTTTCCATATTTCTCCATTTGATCACTGACTTGGGTCCAATACGTTACCTGCCTCTTATTTTCCTGTTAAAGCTAGAATTTTACCTTGCATAGCCACGCTTCTGTAGTGTCCAATGGCGCATGAAAACCCTGTTTTCCTCCCCTTTTATCCTGCCTCTCTATTCTAAGGGTTAAATCGCCTACATTGGCACGGCAAAGGTTTGTTGACTTCAGTTTTGCTCGATCAATAAGGGATCTTTACTTTTAGTTAAAGGAGCATCACGAAGTAAGGAGGGGCTTTACACGAAGACGTTGCAGTCTGCAAATGTAAAGAAATTTTTTCAGTCTTGGCCTTGCCACGCATATTTTCATCGCCACGGAAAGGAACTTGTAAATCGTCCCCTTGGAATTTGTTCTTTACTTCAGGTGTTTCAAGTTTATCGACTCAGTTCTGCTCACGCTTGACCCTCGTTGATTTCACCGCCACTATTGAACATCAACGCTTAAACAAACCTTTTTTCGGGAAAGCAAGGAGTGTCATGCTTCAGAGGAATCTGTTGGGAATCGTTTCGAGATTATGTATACATGTATGTGCAAAGGTAGACATGCAGCAACTGTTTCTTGTGCGATTTCCCCAGAGAAAAATCCCTGGAGACCATTAACATGTTGTGATATTTGTATATTTCATTCCTTTCCTTTAAACACCAAACCAATGATCACTCTGGATTTCTAATACAACCTCTGCATGAGAGCTGCACGTGTAAATTAATATGATGCGGGGTTTCATCCTCCTTCATGATTTCATGGAGCAAAGCGTTGTTAACGAAAGGGGGTTTTTCTTCAAGGGAATACGATGTCAGTCCTTTCATCCTCTTACATTCCTTCTCGCCCTATTTTTCTCTCCAATATTCTGCCTGAGGACTCAGTCATGCCCTGTAATATAATATCCTTTCCTTACTTTGGAAAGGTCTCCGTAAATGGAAGAGCTTCTTACTTTTGCCTCTGAGTACGAGGTACAACAGCACTTCCATGTCAGCTTGTTATTCATTTACCGTGGCAAAAACGGTAACATCTACAGGCATGGCCACTCTGCAAGCGAGGGAAAGGTACAGTGCGGTTGCAAAGAAAGTGAAGGTCTTCACGTGCCATTACGCTCGTAACAACTGATTCACTTGGGGTTAAAATATTGGTTGAAGGTTCACGCGGTACATAAGAGCTCTCCAGAGCAGAGGTAACTTTTTGCTCTCTCTCTCTCTCTCTCTCTCTCTCTCTCTCTCTCTCTCTCTCTCTCTCTCTCTCTCTCTCTCTCTCTCTCTCTCTCTCAACTTCCCAACTCAAATGATCTAATCCTCTCCTTTCCGCCACCCCCAAACCCACCCCTCCTTCTCAAACTTTGCCATTCACAATATTCTGGTCTTCATGCCAAAGTTGCCTCTGTTTTTTTCCACTGTACTAATCCTTAAATGGTCTTTCAGAATAATAAGAATCACAGCTAGTTCGGCTCCAGTTGTATGGTGCTTCATCTTCAATTGGACGTTACTCCTTCCTGGTTATTCATATGAGTGCTAAATCATGGTACCAGTATCTTACCCATACGTACATAGTCTGTTCCATCCGAATGCTTCGAGGAACAATTCATTCATCATATCAGTGCCTTAACAAGATATACATTGCGCGTGGAGTTGGCTCTTCACTTCCATCCCTAACGTCAACCTTTGAATGCCTTCGATGAAGACCATGTCGGACAGAGGTGAGTGGGTTTACAGTTAATCGCTTTATTTTTGTTGTGACCTACTTTCCAGTGCAGGCCTGTTCTTGATTAGATGGAAGACGTAGCTGTCAATGAACTGAACGAGCCCCTTGTTCATCAGGAACGGCTCTTAGCAAGTCACCTACAAGCACCGTGGGTGCATTGCAACAACTGTTATCACAGAGGAGTTGTCTGCATGGCAGAGAGGCCTCGTGGTGGGTCTCAGGTGTCACCTCTCTGCAGTAAAATGCAGACTATGCTGCGAAAGAGTGCGCCGCAGCCAGATCTAGGTCGCGGTAACGGCAGCCAGGCTATATTTAGTCGTGTCCGATTACCAGGATGAATTCTGAAGTGCAACATTTGGCATAAGCTACTCCACGAAGCAAAGCGAGTGTGTTTGCACTATGCCGATATGGGGCTGTCGGTGAAGTAAAGTTCGCCTCGTAGTGCTTGGAGAGAAAGTTGTCATGTTGTAGTTCAACACTCGCTCGGATTTTTTCTTCTTCAAAATACAGATTGCTCTGCAACAAGGTAACTTTAAAAATGATGGTAACAATATTTCCGTTCGTTAATGAACTTATCCAGTTTCATTGTTCATTTGTCGTTTTGGAAAATTGCAGACAACCGTTTTCATGGCGTCGGCATCCTCCTACTTATTCACTTTTCACTTTCTACTGCTGCACTGACAGCATCAACGAGGACCTATATGAAATGAAAGAAATTGATTTGCTGTGTCTTCAAGAATAAGATCACGCAGTCACCTTGCTATGGGTAGTGTCATATCACGCAGTTGCACTGCGTCAGAGTAATTGTTGTACCCAAACGGCTAAATTATTTATTGAAATTTTCAAATGACTAGAATTCAAATCGGTATCTTTACAAAACAATTAATGATTCAATGTAATCATCCAAACTATTTGACAGCAACTTCAGCCACGCAACTCTGCAAATTTCTTTGAACTTTTTCCAGGCTCAAATTCCGGTTCGACAACCAAAGAAATGAATAACTTTCAACCCTATGGCTCTTTAAATTTACTGTGCGATCTACTGTTGGTGGCGAGATAGGTGGCATTGGCACATATCAGATACGGCAGAAATGTAATCTTTAATGCCTTGAAAATGAAGGCTCGTGGTTTCCACATTTCTTGAACTGGAAGCCTCCACGCCTCATTTAAATCCATCATCAACCAAACCGTCAGGATTTGCCGCCTGCAGCCAACATTTCCATTACTCTTGCACGGAATGCCTCGATGGGGTGGAGATGGATAGGAAAAAAGCTGTTCTAGTTGTTGGAGGAACATGACAGCCGCAACGCATCATTCCAGCTGAAGCTTTTCCAAGCTGGGGCACCATATCTCCTCATCCATCAACACCCACTCTTCCTCCCTTTCATTTTTTTCCCAACCTCGAGGAAGTTTTCAGTATTTGTTCAGACTTCTGCTCTTCATCTACTTCTTCCAATCACATTTTATGTAGGAGCCACAAAGCTGCGTTTCCTCTTTATCATCCTGCACGTCATAGTGTATCAAGGAGGCATGCACTATTCCCCCAGTCTTCTTCCTCATGAGAGTGTTAGCTTTTTAGACAGGGTGCTGACAATACGAGCATTGCTTCTAGTACGAAGTACTCATTGCACTGTGTTCGTACGTGCTGCAGTACTCGTATATGGCATGTCTGGCCTTGCATGCGTCAGTTCGACAGATGAGACGAAGGAAGGGTTATGACCTATCAGCCTTCATAAGTTATGTAGGGCTATATTGATCACGAAAATCACCAGAGCTATTGAGGGTAAGAGCAAATAAAGTCCAGGTTTTCTGAGATATTTGCCTATTACGAATCGCGTGTTGAGGCATTGTGGGTTTATTCTTACCCGCAACCCTTAGGAGATCCAATTCGACGCAAAGACCAATGAGTGAAACCAATTTGTTCTGTTTGAAATCGAGACGTTAAAATAGACAGGTTACCGCTGAATGTCCCTTGTCTGGAGTCGTCTCCTGGTTCCAATTCTGTCCTGTGAGAGGAGACGGGATGCGTAGACTGGTTGTAGAGGGACTGGGGTTGCCAGGGGAGAGAGGGAAATACGGTAGTTTTGTGCGACGAAGAGGACGAGGAGAGGTGGATAGTTGTGTGAGAGCTGAGGTGGGCTACTGAGGGTAGAGCGACAAGCAGAAAATGGAGTGCGCTGGAGCGTGTCCACCAACGAATGGCAGCAGCGCTCAAGAGCCAGGGCAGGCAGCCCACTCTCATCATCACGTCCTGCAGAGGCTCGTCTGTTCTGCTTGGGAAGTCGCCTGGCCTTCTCTGCGGTGATGAGAAAGGAACATTTCATCAGGGGCCATGTGCAAAACTGCTGGACCAGGAAGCACTGCCTAACTGTGCATGTGGTGGATGCATGTGGAAAGGCAGCTAATTGCCAAACGCTTTCCTCGCATTCCACCTCGCATAACTTGGAGATGAAGCCAGGCATAGATCGATCTGCGAGCTGCATCTTCTCTTTTCGATGGCTCTCCATGCTCGAGGATGAAGCAACGAACTCGTGTGTCCTGACCCACGTTCTCTTTCTTGTGTCTTCCACTGTCTCCTCATGTTAATGGCGGAAAATGGTGGTATCACGTTTCCTTCGGATGACTCTGCTCCTTGTGGAAACAGCAGGCAATATCATGTTATGAAGACTCGCAATTTCAGCTTACACAAGTGAGAGAATGCTCTTGCCTTATGGACGCCTAATGAAAAAAAAGGATCCAAGATGAAAAGGCTGGAGGGATAGGGATTCAACTCGGTTCTCGTCAAAATGCACCAGCGATTTGTAGCGATATGTAGCGATATGTAGCGATATGTAGCGATATGTAGCGATATGTAGCGATATGTAGCGATATGTAGCGATATGCGATATGTAGCGATATGTAACGATATGTAGCGATATGTAGCGATATGTAGCGATATATAGCGATATGTAGCGATATGTAGCGATATGTAGCGACTGAAAAGAGTGTAATGAACACGACTGAGCAAATGTAAATTCAGATTCGAAGGATGATTTGAAAGTCAATAATCTTATTCCTTGATCAAGGTAAGAGTTTGGTATCTAGATGACATGTTTTGAACTCGTCCTTAAATAATAATTCGTTTACGTAGCATATCAAGTTTTAAAAAGGTTCTATGAAAAGAAAGTCCATTGAAAAACCACATGCATAGTTTGCAGATGTCTGTAATGAATGCTTTAGAAATGTTCATA
>JAWQFJ010010810.1:30000-33136 GCA_034096865.1 Theodoxus fluviatilis
TAAACATACTAAAAATGGGTAGATAGTGTACCAGAGAGAGAGAGAGAGAGAGAGAGAGAGAGATGGGGGGTGGGTAGGTGGGTGGATACAGACAGACAGACAGACAGACAGACAGACAGACAGACAGCAGGACAGACAGACAGACAGACAGACAGACAGACAGACAGACAGACAGACAGACAGACAGACAGACAGCAGACAAAAGGGACCCACCGCGCGACACACCACACACCACCACGCACAAAACACACACAACGCACACAATAACGAGCGCGGGTTGCGCGCACAAACACACCAGACACGCAAAACACACACCAACTAAACACACACTACACACGCGGCGCGCGCAGCGTGCACCCTGGTACACACACACAACACATAACGCCACTGCACATCACACAACACAAATACACATGCACACAAACACACACACACATACACACATGCACACACACATACACACGTGAGCGTGCACACACACGCACACGCACGCACGCACACACAAACACACACACACACACAAGCACGCACACACACACGCACGCACACACTCACACACACGCACGCGCACATACGCACAAACACACACACGCACACACACACACACACACGCACACACAAACACACACACACATACGCACGCACGCACGCACGCACGCAACAACACACACGCAACACACACGCACATCACCACACACAACCACACACGGCACGCCACACTACGCACGCCGGCACACACATACGCACGGCACATACGCAAACAAACACACACACCCACACACACACACACACACACACACACACACCCACAAACACACCACTCACATCTCATGTCCTGTTGGGGGCTACTCTTTTTCTTTCCTCGTTCTGCTGTTTCCCCCCGTCTCTTGTATTGGCCTCACCTCAGCCGCTCCACGGCCGCACCCCTGCTCCCATTCTCCTATTGTCAATCCCGTTACGCCACACCCTTTCCTCTCACTGCTGCCAGGCGCCTTTGAAACGGTTGCACATGGCCACCAGTACACACATCGACACCCCGGTAGCTGCCGTGTCCCCGGTGCAGTTCCTGCTCGCCGCCCAGCGAGTCGTACGTCTCCCGGATTTTGTGTCCTAAAGTATCGAAAAAGACAGAAGCCGATCGGCTGGATGCAGGTAAGACCTTTTGGGAGAGATTGTTTACGACAAACGATAGTTTGAGGGTGTACCAAACCAAAGGGGTGCGTTTATGGTGAGTTACTCAGACAGATTTCATTCAGGCAACCGGAGTTAGAAACAGGTAGGGGAGAGGCTAAATCGCCGCCAGACGGTCAGACATGTTAACTGATGGTGAGACATGTTAAGTGATGGTGAGACATGTTAAGTGATGGTGAGACATGTTAAGTGATGATGAGACATGTTAAGTGATGGTGAGACATGTTAAGTGATGGTGAGACATGTTAAGTGATGGTGAGACAAAGGCAGAATGAGATGTGAGGCTCTGTCGCCGAGTGGTTAGCGCGCTTGACCTGCAGTCGATTGCATCTAGTAGATCCTGCGTTCGAATCTGAGCAGTTCTTCATCCTTCATGGAGGTGCTCAGCTCCATTTTCTACAGAAGTCCCGCCGTGTCCCCATAATGAATGGCACTGCACATGTGAGGGAATTGGGATGGATGGTCTGCATGTTTTAATAGATTCTTGGCTATTCTTGTATTACAAATGTTTTATGCCCATTATCTGAGCCTCACAGGAAAGGTGAATATTTCCTGTGTGAGAGAAATATATTGTCATGAAGAAGAAAATAAGAATGAGGTATTGTGTCCTAGACTATACTGGGTCAGCATGAATTGTGGGCAAGGGGGAGACAACTCAGACTTTTTCTTCCCTCACTAGCATGAACTTTAGTGACCGTGCTGTAGATAAGATGTCAGAGGAATTTGGGAAGATTATTGGAGTTGAGGGCCTGGCTGTTTGCATAGATTCTGAGCTATTGTAGTGTTTTTCATTTTTATGCCCATTATCTGAGCCTCAAAGGAAAGATAATTATGTTCTATGCGTGAGAAATATTTTATCAAAAGGAAGAAAACAGAACTTGTCTGAAAGAAAAATAAGTGAATGAATACATTTTTATTTAAGGTACCCATTAACATTTACAAGGTTGCCTCTCTTGATGTGGGGTGAAGAGAATTAAGTCACATTGCTACTCTCCACCCAGGAGTAAAACCTTGCAGCGATGGCACACATTAGTGCGATTCTCCTTGAATGCGGCCATGAGCCAGCATCGGGTTTGGGGTATTTCCCAAGGTGTGGAGTTGCCGCTGCTAATATACTCTGTCTGTTTTATTTGTCTGTCACTGTGTCTTTCGTCAGGCGCCAGAGTTGGATTAATCAAGCGGCCCAATAGGCAGGGGGTAAACTATAAAGCGGTTTGGAGACTCAGACATTGGTGATAAGTCGCTACATAAAGTTAAATATTTACCTTTACAGGCAGTCAGACAGACACACACACACACACACACACACACACACACACACACACACACACACACACACACACACACACACACACACACACACACACATTTTCTGACCTACCGACTGATTGACTGGTTGGCTGAAGGACCTCCAGACATACAGAAGCACACAAACTGACAACATGCAGACATATGGACGGACAAGCTAGGAACGCGTTTTGCATTGAGAACGAAGGTAGCAGATGTGCAACCCCCACAACCTGCAGAGGGTCGGACTGAAAGGCCGAAGTGAGGGAAGGTAATAGGAGCTGGCTGTGAAAAACTCAAGCCAGGGCGTGTCACATTGTCTGAGGCATGTTGTTCAAACAGTTCGAAGCGATTTTTTTTTCTTCTCTCTCTCTGTCTGTGGAAGCACGCACTGCTTCGTGGGTCGAGCGAATGTTTTTTCTTTTCATCGTGTCCATCCATCCTGACTTCCTCTTTCGAGACTTGGGGGATTTTTCTCCTCCGTGTCACGTGACCACACATTTTTCATTGTCGCCAACTGGTTTTTTTACGTGAGCTGGGATCCTTTCTTACTGTTTTTTTCAAAAAATTTATCCTTTTCGCATCTTCTCTCTCACTCTGTTTACCCCATTCGACCCACTCCCCCTCTCGCGCTCATCCGACTTACCTTCCAATCACT
>JAWQFJ010010811.1:0-22500 GCA_034096865.1 Theodoxus fluviatilis
CAGGCCAGTGCCTCCTAGAGAGAGACCTGCGTCAGAGTGATGCACAAAGTGCGGACTCTCCTAGGAAACCTGCCATTCCTTTCACATCCGCCATGCTAATATTGCCACACGTTAAGAGACATAAACAGTGTACAAGAAGCATCTTGGGCAGCTTAAACAGTAGTTGGGCAGTAGTTGTCTCCAAAACACAGTGATTTTTATCGAAAAGACCCGAAAAGACCCGAAAAGACACAAGAAAAGACCCCAAAAGACCCAAGAAGACCCAAAAAGACACCCGAAAAGACCCGAGAAGACACTAAATTACCCGAGAAGACCCGAAAAGACACCCGAAAAGACCCGAGATGACACTAAATTACCCGAGAGTACCCTAAAAGACCCGAGAAGACCCGAGAAGACACCCGAAAAGACCCGAGAAGACACTAAATTACCCGAGAAAGAGAGAGAGAGAGAGGGGGGGGGGGGGGAGAGAGAGAGAGAGAGAGAGAGAGAGAGAGAGAGAGAGAGAGAGAGAGAGAGAGAGAGAGAGAGAGAAAGAGAGAGAGAGAAAGAGAGAGAGAGAGAGAGAGAGAGAGAGAGAGAGAGAGAGAGAGAGCGAGAGAGAGAGAGCGAGAGAGAGAGAATCGGCGAGAGAGTAAGAGAGAGAGAGAGAGGGCGAGAGAAAGAGAGGGAGAGAGCGAGAGAGAGAGAGAGGGGGGGGGGTAGAGAGAGGGCGAGAGAGAGAGAGAGAGAGACAGAGAGAGTGACAGAGAGTAAGAGAGAGAGAGTGAGAGAAAGTGAGAGAGAGTAAGAGAGAGACAGAGAGAGAGAGTAAGAGAGAGGGCGAGAGAGAGAGAGAGGGCGAGAGAGGGCGAGAGAGGGCGAGAGAGAGAGAGAGAGAGAGAGAGAGAGAGCGAGAGAGAGAGGGCGAGAGAGAGAGAGAGAGAGAGAGAGAGAGAGAGAGAGAGAGAGGGCGAGGACGAGAGAGAGAGAGAGAGAGAGAGAGAGAGAGAGAGAGAGAGAGAGAGAGAAAGAGAGAGAGAGAAAGAGAGAGAGAGAGAGGGAGAGAGGGCGAGAGACAGAGAGGTTTCGGGTCTTCTTGGATGTCTTTTCGGGTCTTTTCGGGTGTTTTTTCGGGTCTTTTCGGGTGTTTTCGGGTGTCTTTTTGAGTCTTTTGGGGTCGTTTTGGGTCTTTTCGGGGTCTTTTCGGGTCAATGAAACAACACATAGCTGCAGTATGTCAGACCTGCTACCTCCAGATCAGAAGAATTAGTTCTATCAGAAAATTTCTCACAGTAGATGCTACTAAAACTCTGGTCACTTCCTGCATTCTGTCCAGATTAGATTATTGCAACTCTCTTTTGATAGGCTGCCCTGACTCTACTCTCCAACCTCTGCAGAAAGTCCAACACTGTGCTGCCCGCCTCATTTTTAGAGCGCGTCACCGACAACCCTGCACTCCTCTCATGAAAGATCTCCACTGGCTGCCTGTTTCTGAACGTATCAAGTATAAGACTGCATGTCTCTGCTACAACATCATCTCTGAATCTGCACCTGCCTATCTCTCTGATCTGGTCTCTCTGTACACCCCTTCTCGCTCACTCCGCTCTTCTGCTGACACCCGACTCCTCCGCCAAGGTCGCTTCAAGCGCAGAACTCATAGACGTTATTCACGCAGCGGCCATTTTGAAATCGAAAACGAGACTAAGTCCGCAAATTTAATGGCGCCCAGCGTCTATGGCGAAACTGAAGGCTTCATCATCACATAGACACTGCTGTGTTCCTTATTGCGAGAACGATGATCGATATGACGAGAACTCCAGACTGTCCTTTTTCAAATTCCCCACAGACAAGAAGCAGAAGAAACTATGGATCTGGAAGATTCGGCGTGATCCTGGCAAAAAATTCAAGGCAACAAGAGCTTAGATTTAGGTCTTGTAAAAGCAAAAAAAAAGTGAAATCTAACCAGAACATTCAAGATCCTCATAAAAACACCATATTTGTCATATCTTTTCATCAACTCAACTACACTTTTTACGAAATAAAGTCATTTCTACAACTTGAGATACGAATAAAAGCGACAAGGCTCCAGATAGTGCCTCACGAGGAGCGCGCACATGTTTGCGATGTAAAACGTAACCTTCATTACAGTACATGTATTACACTACGAGTGATCTTATCCGATACCAGTTGATGTTTTACCCCTCTGCTAAGATTATAATACAACTCATTCGAGTTTTACATGAAACATTTAGTTATCTCGATCGTCTGCTGGCGTAGTGGCTACAGTTCGATCGTGTTCGTCTGCTTGGTTCGTAGTGTTGATCATTATGAATGGTGTTTCTTGAAATAAGGTCAGTAAGCCTATATGTTAATTTATAATGCTAATATAACCATGGGCTGTCTTAATTTATCAAAGCTGTATGTTGATTGCGTCAATAGGTCTTGAAATACATTTTACAAATCCAAGCTTCACGCACTTCTATTTATAGCTGACGCGCGGACCTCAGCGGCACCAGGATAGATTATAAATACATTGTTGTCCTCGAACCTGCCTGCTGTTGACATCGTGTACAATGCTAGTATTGTCTGATGCTATGAAATACGTTCACCAGTAAAAGTTCCAACACATATATTCGCTCTTTCTCATACTATGGCCCTCAACTGTGGAATTCTCTCCCTCACAATATCCGACACTCTACCTCCATCTCTTCCTTCAAATCCAACCTCAAAACCTACCTTTTTCAGCAATATTACTTGTGAATTCGTTAGAATCCTGCCGCAACCCCCCCCCCCTCCTCTACCCCCACGTACATCTTGACATCTGTGTAAATATTTGTATAGTATATTGTCAGTCTGACTGTGTACATCTGAATGCATGTGTTTGACTATGACTGGATGACTAAATGTATAGACTGTGTGTTGTATGTTTATTTTGTATATATGTATGTATATATGTTACGCGCTTAAAACCTCGGGAAAGGCGCTTTATAAATATAATAAATTATTATTATTATTATTATTGGGTCTTTTCGGGTCTTTTCGGGTATTTTCGATAAAAATCACTGCCAGTGATTTTTATCAAAAAGACCCGAGAAGACACTCGAAAAGACACCCGAAAAGACCCGAAAAGACCCCGAAAAGACCCCAAAAGACCCCCAGAAGACCCGAAAAGGCACCCGGAAAGATCCGAAAAGATCCGAAAAGTCCCGAAAAGACCCGAAAAGACCCGAAAAGACACCCGAAAAGACCCGAAAAGACCCGAAAAGACACCCGAGAAGACCCGAAAAGACCTCTCTCTGTCTCTCACCCTCTCTCTCTCTCTCTCTGTCTGTCTGTCTCTGTCTCTCTGTCTCTGTCTCTCTCTCTCTGTGTCTCTCTCTCTCTCACTCTCTCTCTCACTCTCTCACTCTTCTCTCTCTCTCTCTCTCTCTCTCTCTCTCTCTCTCTCTCTCTCTCTCTCTCTCTACCCCCCTCTCTCTCTCTCGCTCTATTTCTCTTTCTCTCGCCCTCTCTCTCTCTCTCTCTCTCTCTCTCTTACTCTCTCGCCAATTCTCTCTCTTTCTCTCTCTCTCTCTCTCTCTCTCTCTCTCTCTCTCTCTCTCTCTCTCTCTCTCTCTCTCTCTCTCTCTCTCTCTCTCTCTCGTGTAATTTAGTGTCTTCTCGGGTCTTTTCGGGTGTCTTTTCGGGTCTTCTCGGGTCTTTTCGGGTTCTCTCGGGTAATTTAGTGTCATCTCGGGTCTTTTCGGGTGTCTTTTTGGGTCTTTTCGGGTCTTTTCGGGTGCCGGTGTCTTTTCGGGTCTTTTCGATAAAAATCACTACCTGGGTCTTTTCGGGTGTAATTTCGGGTCTGTTCGGGTCTTTTCGGGTCTTTTCGGGTCTTTTGGGGTCTTTTTGGGTGTCTTTTCGGGTCTTTTCAGGTCTTTTCGGGTGTCTTTTCGAGTGTTTTCGGGTCTTTTGGGGGTCTTTTCGGGTCTTTTAGGGTCTTTTCGATAAAAAATCACTGCCCTCTTTTGGGGGGTCTTTTCGGGTGTCTTTTCGGGTCTTTTCGGGTGTCTTTTCGGGTCTTTTCGAGTGTCTTTTCGGGTCTTTTCTGGTCTTTTCGAGTGTCTTTTCTGGTCTTTTCTGGTCTTTTCTGGTCTTTTGGGGTCTTTCCGGGTATCTTTTCGTGTCTTTTCGGTTGTCTTTTCGGGTCTTTTGATAAAATTCACTGCCCGAATACAAGACTGGCAGTCCCTAAATGACCTTTAAACAGTGCAAACCCATGGCTGCTGGACTTTGGGGTCTCGTCCAGATATTAGGGTATCATAGAGCGTCCTCCACCAACTTGGCTTTGGAATAATTGGTATCTAAATGAGGACTTTCTTGCATTCTACGTCACACCTTCTGCTGTCACGTGACTTCCGGTTTCTGCGATATGGTAATTCACAAGTTCCGCCCATACGTACTTGGTGAAAACAGACGATTCTACCAAGTCCTTTTTGGTGAGTATTTTTGCATTCTTCCGTTGTCCTAACGTTACTGTAATCACAAGAAAATGATACCATGTCGTTTCAACTGCTGATTTGTAAAATGAAAGGGCTTGACTGACAAACAGTAAACATTCCAGGCGTAGTTTAAGCGACCACCTGTTTGGCCTTCAAAAGACGAGCATCCAAAGAAAATGGCGACCCAAAAGATGTCACGCTTCAAGTTTTAAATTGCTCGATTTTCCTTACTAGTTAATCAAAACATCAAGTTATGCGATGCTTGCCTTATTTCATGAGTAAATGGAAAGTCTGATGCTAAATGTATGGTTATTTAGTCGTCAGACGGCTGTTTTGTGAAATGTGACCTAATTTCGATTGCCTTCAATCTTCATTGTGATCGTGTCAACACTTGGAGCGTTTTGGAAATGTTTCCACAGCCCGAAATGGGATATGTACACTACGCATTTCGGTGGATGCTTCTGGAAGATATATGAAAAATAACATGATTATGCGCGACATGCGCTTAGACTCATGAACAATTATCTTTCTATGTCTTCTTTTCTCCTGTCTGTCACTCTAGCGATTTCTGTCTCTCTTTCCCAGATACCTGCCTGCTTGCTTGTTGCCTGCCCATCTGTCTGCCTCAGTGAGTGTGTGTGTGTGTGTGTGTGTGTGTGTGTGTGTGTGTGTACGCTCCACACTAACTCTCTCTCTCTCGCTCTCTCTCTCTTTCTCTCTCTCTCCCTGTGACTCTCTATCTCTGTCTCTGTCTGTCTGTCTGTCTGTCTGTCTGTCTGTCTGTCTGTCTGTCTGTCTGTCTGTCTGTCTGCCTCTCTCTCTCTCTCTGCTTCTCTGTCTGTCCGTCTGTGTGTGTGTCTGTCTGTGTGTCTGTGTGTGTGTCTGTCTGTCTATCTGCCCGTCCCTTCTTCCGTCCGTCCGTCTGTCCATGTGTCTCTCTGGGTGTCTGTCTATATGTATGTCTGTCTGTCTGTCTCTCTGTCTGTATGTCTGTATGTCTGTCTGTCTGTCTGTGTGTGTCTGTCTGTGGGTCTGTCTGTGTGTCTGTGTGTCTCTCTATCTGTCTGTGTGTCTGTCTGTGTGTCTGTGCGACTGTCTGTGTGTCTGTGTGTCTGTCTGTGTGTTTGTATGTATGTCTGACTGTCTGTGCGTCTGTGCAGGCTTGGATGAGCAGTCGGACCTTTGACACTGCAGCCTGCTCCGATTGGGCCGTGGTCTACGCGCATGCGCACCAGCGCTACAACCCCCCGCTTTCCGCCAGCGCGGTGGGCAATGTCCTGGAGCCTTCCAGCTCCTCCTCGCATCAACTCTCCCTCAAGGACGACGGCCAGAGTGGGTGTGACCACGACAACATCATCATCATCATCATCATCATCATCATCATCATCATCATCATCATCATCATAATCATCATCAAAATCATCATCATCATTATCATCATCATCATCATTATCATCATTATCATCATCATCATCATCATCATCATCATCATCATCATCATCATCATCATCATCATCATCATCATCATCATCATGACGACAATAACAGGCTACGCCTACTTTGTAGTATTAACACTGGGAAGCTTGGGTAAAGACAAATATAGACAGTGATGTCTACAGAGAAATGTATCACTGTCCCCTACCTGTTTCCAGAGCAAGACAACTTGGCTGTGGGCGGAGCCTACTCGGCCTATGTCACCCAGTACTCACGCTCAGGCCGCTACTCCGTGGCAGTCAAGGTCACTGCCGTGTTCGGACAGACACACCTCCTTCAGACAGCTACCCAGACCAGGAAAGCTGTTTTCAGTGAGTGACTCGCTTTGCACACAGATCTCTCCATTCTACTCTGGCAGCCGTGTCCCCTTCTGTAGCAGCCATCCTCAGTCACTGGAATGGCACTGCTTCTCCACAGAGGCTGTAGCCGTCTTCATGCATAGTGCACGGAGTGGCAGGCCTTGGGAAGAGCGGGTGCAGCTCCGCACACAGTGACAAATTACAACTGCTGATCCAGGCTGCGAAATGGCAGCGGGTGGGTCAATCTTTTTACCGGAATCCACCGGAATCCAACCGGAATCCACCGGAATCCACAGGAATCCACCGGAATCCACAGGAATCCACAGGAATCCACCGAAATCCACAGGAATCCACAGGAATCCACAGGAATCCACCGGAATCAAACGTGGATTCCGTGGATTTCGGTAAATAAAGAATTAAAAACCCAAATCCGCCGATTTCGGTATTTATTTACCGGAATACAGTGGAGTTCGCTATTCACAATCTAAACATCGAAATCCGCGGATTTCGGTAAATAAATATCGAAATCCACCTTGGATTTCGTTGTTTACATTGTAAATACCGAAATCCACTGGATCCTGGTAAATATATACCGAACTCCACGTTCAATATCGCAGACGTCCATGTAACTGTCTCTTGCTTCAAGAACTTGGCAGTGACCAGGCGAAAGGAGAACAACAACCCCGTCTTTTGTGGGCCAATTTTTTTCCATGGACACTCAGATACAGAAACATTTTTCCCTTTTTTTTCAACACCTGGCCGGATTGTTGTCCAGCTGCGAGACCCAGTCAGTGATTGGAAGTGACGACGAGTTGGCATTGAGGAAGGCGATGAAAATAGCATTTCCCGAATCGAATCGGCTGGTTGTACAAAGCATCTGCGGGACAATTTGGATGACTTTATGCGAAACAAGCAAGGAATGGCGCAGAAGGAACGTCAAGCAATCACCAATGATATATTCAACGCAAGTGGGGTAGTGAATTCAACAACGGACACGCAGGAACTCAAAGACCACTTGGCAGCCTTGGCAAATTCAAGGAACGACACCCACCCTGAACTTGTCAAATACATGGATAGTCGCATCATCCCCATGCTGGTAGAGAATGCCAAAGCTCTACAAAAACCAGGTTTGGCCACCAGCAAAGCAACATGGACCAACAGCGCGTGCGAAAGCATTATTGGAATCCTCAAGAGAGTTGTGGAATGGAAATCGTTGAAACTGGTCGAGCTGGTGAACAAGATACACACGAAAGTTGTACTGGCCCAATACAGGGAGTTGAAGCGAGCCATCTACGACGTAGGCGCGTATACCATCATCGACGGATTCAGTCAACTGAAGGTGGAATCAAGCGTCTGGTTTTCGAAAGACACAGACTACCGCCAACATCGTTTCAGGAAGCTGATGAAGGCCGCACTCCCCGTTCACTCGGCGGTCAAATCCACTGATGGCACACAAACTGTTTGCGCACCAGGTCCTAGTGGTGGGAAAAAACCAAACCAACGAAAGAGGAAAAGAACCGCCAAAACAACGACCCCAAGAAAGAAGAGGAAGTCGAGACGAACTAGCTTTCTAGTCAAGTCAGTGATAGCAACGGCAAGTGTCTCTATTCAAGTCGACGAAGAAGAGTAGAAAGGAATTGAGACAATCCAGAGAAAGAAAGACGGAAAGGAGGAGAGAGAGAGAGAGAGAGAGAGAGAGAGAGAGAGAGAGAGAGAGAGAGAGAGAGAGAGAGAGAGAGAGAGAGTTATTTTGATAACACGGTTCTGTAAGTCCCTCTGTCTGTTTGGTGGTTGGTTTGTTGGTCTATCTGTCCAATAACAATAAGTTGTGACTCGTGTCAGCTTTCTTGCGGTTTTGCGCTTGTACTTCTTAATTTGTGTTGTTGTTCATATGCGGCTTTGATTGGTTGTCTCACTCACTAACTCAATCGTCAACCCTTTCACACACACACACACACACACACACACACACACACACACAAAAAGAGTCATTCACCCATTCACTCACACACACACACACACACACACACACACACACACACGCTCACACAAACACACACACAAACACACACACAAACACACGCACACACACACACACACACACACACACACACACACACACACACACACTTTACTCAACTATAGATATCTGAAGTTTCAGCAACTGTAACAATTAAATTTTCGGCAAATATGTGGATTTCGGGAAATAAAGCATTAATGTCCGAAATCGCCACGAAATCCATTTGGATTTCGGTAATTTGATCTTTTTTAAATACCGAAATCCGCAGATTTCGATGTTTAGATTGTAAATACCGAAATCCACTGTATTCCGGTAAATAAATACCGAAATCGGCGGATTTGGGTATTTAATTCTTTATTTACCGAAATCCACGGAATCCACGCTTGATTCCGGTGGATTCCGGTGGATTCCTGTGGATTCCTGTGGATTCCGGTGGATTCCGGTTGGATTCCGGTGGATTCCGGTTGGATTCCGGTGGATTCCGGTAAAAAGATTGACCGATTAGAAATGGTCAAGTATCGTTTGTACCAGCATCAATACAGATGACATATTTTTTTGGAGAAAATTATGAGTTTGTGAGTTCCGTTTAGAAATAGTGAAAGCTGTCGTGAATCAACATTTTCTCACTGAAGAAAATGCTGTAGCATTGACACACATTTGGTTCTTACTCCTTGTTATGCTCATCCACACAGCTTTGCTGGTGCACTTAAGGAACGCAATGGTTAAAATCCATATTTGTTTGTGAATACTGCAAAATATAAAGGAAACCTTGTTTGTGCTAACTCTAACATCAAAACCTCCGGCAGGTTTAGGTTAAGTATCTGCTACTGGTATAACGTTTTCAGAAAAAAGGGCTTCAAAGCTCGGCAACGATCAATGCAGCGCTGCCATCACAATGGCTATTTGGATAAAATAATTTTGCTGGCCAGCTGGACTGCTGTCAATGGAGATATCAGATAAAATGGGGAGGGAAAATAAATTATCCACGAATATTCATCATGTGGCTGATCTGTTTCGAGTTGACCAAGAATTGTTATGTTTATAGTTTTTCTTTCCGCTGTTTCGATTCATTGTCGCCATATAAACCTAGTGATGAAAGCTCCAAATCGAGTATCAGCATCTCTGTGCTGACACCCTTTGGCTGACATCTGAAAATGAGGCTGGGTGACTTCCGTCTTGTGGTGTGAAGGGTCGAAAATTTGACCGTCATTTAACACGAACGTCCAATAAATCTTGGACCCACTCCAGCAATGTGTAGATTTATCCCTCCAGGTTTACTCTAGGTCCTACAGACTTTATCTGTCTGTCTGTCTGTCCCGACTTAATGGCTGATATCTCAAAAACTACTTGACGGATTTCCTTGACATTTTGCACACTTACTGGAAGTTAGGTCTGATTGAATGCATCAAATTTTCAGAATCGAGGTTTGAAAAGAAAGTGATTTTTTAAGGTCGTAAACTCGAAAACACCACCCTAAAATGTCAGTTGACGGAATGGCGAAATGCAAAATGTGTGACGTGATCATTTGACGTCGAATAACGTGACGTAATGTTATCTGTATGTCTGTCTGTCTGTCAGTCCCGACTTAACGGCTGATATCTCAAAACCTACTAGACGGATTTCCTTGACATTTTGCACACTTACTGGAAGTTAGGTCCGATTGAATGTGTCAAATTTTCAGAATCGAGGTTTGAAAAGAAAGGGATTTAGTTTCGTCGTAAACTTGAAAACACCCCCCCTAAAATGTTAGTTGACGGAATGACGAAATGCGTGGCCTAATGGCAGTGAATCGATATTAAACTTGGCAGAAATAGACCTTGAGTATCCTAAAATGTACAAGACCACTCAATTTTTATGAACTATCATCCATGTTTCTACAATTTACAGTGCAAAATACGAACCAAGGGGGTTTACGGAAAAGTACGTTAAAAATGCTTTACAAACACTGAGTCATATGAGTTCTCCATTGGCACATTTGGTAGAGCGTTGGACTCTTGGTCATGCATGACCAGGTTCAATTCTGCGCTGAAACGTTTTTTCTCTCTCTTTTTTCGAGAGGTTGTGGGTTCGAACCCGACCTGGTTTTTTGTTTTGTGTGTGTGTGTGTGTGTTTTCCCCCTCTTTTCTCGAGAGGTTGCGGGTTCGAACCCGATCTTTTTTTTTCTTCTTTTTTTAATGCCAAAACCTGGAGGTTCAGCGCCAGCGGTTTTTATATTATTTCGATAAAACTCGATTCACGCAGAAAAAGGGAGAGATGATATCCAGGATATTTGGGTAAAATGGGTTCTGATGAGAAAATGCGATGGGGAGCAAGGATCAGGGTGAAAGAGTCCAGGGAAGACCGACCACAGGACATGTGACCTACAACAACCTTTAGCAGCGCAAAGTATTTTTCACAGGAGACGTACACAGACTGAATGCCTGGGTGATTGGAAATCTGCAACGACGGTTGATGCAAAGGTGCTTATCTACAAAATAATGGCGCAGAGAAAAAGAAAGGATCTCCTCCTTGAAGCAGAAAACGCGTGCCACTCACAAAGGAAGTCCCAGCTGTCTGCACACCACCTGAGCGTCCATGTCGTCCCAGTTGAAGTCACACACCGTTCCCCACTGTCCCTGGAGCCACACCTCCACCCTGCCCTCGTGGGCGTTGGGGCTTACCAGACGCACCTGTAGAGTCTGGGGTGTGGACCCTGAAATACACGCGACACATCCACTTTCTTGCAATAAAAACAGTTGGTAAAAACTATGACAGGACTGACAGCACTTCCGTACAAGAAACGTCTCTGACCTTTTTACCAAACCATGGCAAAGGAAAAGACAAACAGAAGTTAAAATTACGGTTTCTTTACTGGGCCAAAATGTCTGTGTGCAAGAATGTGTGACCTATGTCAACATACTTACGATGTGCACATTTATTTCCAGTCGGAGCGGCAGTTAAAAAACACGGAGTTGTGTTCAGTGACTTGCGCATGTCCTGAGGGGACGAGAGACATGTTAGGACAATAAGAACACCGATACAACTGCCATACTTGATACTATATAAAGGAGCCTTTCTGGACGTCCTGAAAACCTTTGCTGCTGTTTACGGGGATGCACAAGACACAGCTGTCTCACCAAAGTCACACGAAAGTCCAGCCTCATGGCCTTGACTACAGGCACTGTGGCCGTAGGTACACTGTCCAAGGTTGCTTTCAGCTCCATGACACGCCATGTTGGACAGGAACACGGGAGCTGTACCCTGGCCATAGAAGGAGTTAGGGATAACGTGGTGTCTGCCCCTGCAAGAAAGTGCAGACAGAAGTTGGATCAATGTGATGGCTCTATAAGGCATCTTCTAATAAAATAGCGCAAGTTGTAGTGTAAAGGTGTTTATCAACAACAGGGCTGTTCGCTGGCCGTAGGAGTTGTGAATATCGTAATGTCTGCGATATGGATTATAAACAGACACCCATCATCAGCTCAACGTGTCGGAGGAGCAGGAGGAGCAGGAGGAGCAGGAAGAGGATGCACCAAGCATAGCTGCAGTATGAATTAAGGTCACTGGAAGCAATCTGGAAGTTCAGGATTTGTCACTGTCGGTGTTCACACCTGTGCTTTTTGTGGTTAATCATGCCTGTACTGGTTTGTGTATTTGCCTATGTATTTTTGGGTTGTTAGTTGCTGTAGTTGTTGTTGTTATTGTTGCTTGATGTCTTGCTTGGGTTCTATTGCTAGTTGCACGCTCTACTTGCATATGTTGGGCTAACAGAGGACCTGGTCCTACCTTGCTGGAGTCTGAGTTCAATAAAATGGCGGACACATTTCTTTCTGTCAGGAGGAAAGAAGCAAACAGATGACAAATAGTTGTGGACGTATTGAGACTGCAAGCAAAGGGGAAAGCGGAATAAGTGTGTGTGTGTGTGTGTGTGTGTGTGTGTGTGTGTGTGTGTGTGTGTGTGTGTGTGTGTGTGTGTGTGTGTGTGTGTGTGTGTGTGTGTGTGTGTGTGTGTGTGTGTGTGTGTGTGAGTGTGTGTGTGTGTGTGTGTGTGTGTGTGTGTGTGTGTGTGTGTGTGTGTGTGTGTGTGTGTGTGCGTGCGTGCGTGCTTGCGTGCGTGCGTGCGTGCGTGTATAAGAAAGGTACAGTGAGAAGGGCAGGCAGGTGGTGGGAAACAGGAGGACATTCACAACGAGGAGGAAAAGCAATAAGACGAGCGGAAGGAAAGGGAGCAGGTTGATGTGGGAAACAAAAGTTGTGCTTTCTGTAACTCAATCGACCCGGGTTTTACCCGAATACTTGATATTTGATTTCCGTCATGAGAATAAAAGCATTGAATGTCTTAAAAATATCAAAAGTCCACAATGCACTGAGTGCTGTCCAGTTTTCTCAAGAACAGTTCTTAAGAATTGTAGGAAGTGCTTACAGGAAAAGAACAATTGTGATTTATGTTCAGAATAAATATATTTTATTTATGACAATTCAGAAAAATTCACACATACACACAAAAACCTTTAAAGTCTCAAACTACCTGCTTTTAGAAAAAAGTTATTCTTATCTACTGACCTTATTTTGGGGGTCATCTTGCCGTAACCTCAACTATTTTTTTCAAAGGAGAGGGGGTTGGGGGGGTTGGGGGGTGGGGGTGGGGGGGAATGGTGTCGTGGTTGGAGGGGGGGGGGTGATGTGCGGGCAGGGGCCCACGAAAGCAAGACTAACATCAGCATGACAAAAGTAAGAGCAGGAAATGCTTGCATTGAGGAATTGTGAGCTGTAGCTGAAGTCAAAGACATCTGAAGGATTTTCCCCCATCAACTCTCAACAATCTATTTCTCCTGAAAAATATCAAAAGCGAGTTTTTGAAGAGGCAAAATGTGTTTTTTTCATGTTGGTTGCAAATTGGACAAGTCTATGAAAACAGGCGTGAAGGCAACGAGAAAGTAAAGGCAATAAATGTGATATGCGCTGTCTCCCATGGATGTCCACTCAGCAGCTACCAAACAAAATGCCACCACATATACAGATCAGATTCTGCAGGTAAAGCTTGTCCGTGCAGAATGGCATTTTAGTCAAGAAAGGAATTAACGTACCCAGAATAGCCCAGCATACGGCAGATGACTTCTGCCTCGTTGATGTCAAAGTCTGAGTCACAGACTGGTCCCCAGGTTCCATTGAGGAAGACCTCCACCCGTCCCTCCTTGGACGAGAAACCTCCAGTCAGACGAACTTGTAGCATGTCTGCAACAGACGAATGTGCAAAGACATTTCATGACTTTGACAGAAAGAAATGACTTTGCTAGATAATATATACTTTCCTCAATTGCAAACAAAGTAATAAACATATTTTGAAAAATTACTCAAGAGTAAATGACAACAGTTAACCCAAATTACTGCTGTGGGTTTAATGACAGTGGCAAGCACAGTCTCTACAAGTACCTCAACGTTAATATGTCCGCACGTAGGTTCTAGACCAGTGCCCTAACCTTGACCTTTCGTGATGGTCAATAATGGGGTCATATCCAATGAGACTATCCAAGGACCAAGCATGGTGAAAGTGCAGGGCTCTGGTTAAAAAAGGAAATTATCTTTGTACCATTTTGCCCCATTTTCTTAAACGTTGAAGGGTCTGGACCTGTGAATATTCACTTAACAACACACACGCGCGCGCGCGCGCGCACACGCATGCACACACACAAGCACATGCACCCACACACACGCACATGCACATGCGCACGCACGCACATGCACACGCAAGCACACGCATGTGCGCGTGCACACACACGCGCAAGCACACGCACGCACACGTACACACACACACGCACACACACACCCATCTATCTCTCTTTCTCCATCTGTATATATATATATATATATATATATATATATATATATATATATATATATATATATATATATATACTATTATAGAGCAGAAGGGAGAGATTGAAGGGCGGGCTTTGCTGAAGCTGGCATATCTTCTCACCGTTTATGAAAGTGCCACCTCTGCCCCTTCCAGCTACTTTCTTTCTTATTCTTTTTACCGGGACGCAGTGACCTGCTGGTGAGCTAGATACTTTTTCTATGTAATGCTCTATACAGGGGTCGAGCATGTAGGTCATTGTAACGACCTTTATATTACCAGTGTAGAATGTATGTAACTTGAAGTTACCCATGTGGAGATGTTTGTTTTCCATTCAACTATAGTGGAGATGGTAATATATTACATTTATTAAAAAAATCTTACCTTGTTCGTGTGCTTTTCTTGATTCGATATAGTGGCTGCTACTTTTTGTTAATCTCCCCCCTGAACACGAGTTTTCCGTTTCCCATTTCCTCGTTTGACCAAAGGAGGCCATCCATGTTTGTTTTTAGAACATCTATTTTAAAAATTTCAAACGTGTTGCAAATGTGCCCAGCCCCTTTTTCAACGCGCCTCCACGCGAGATTTAAACTTGTGTTTTAAACCCCATAACACACACACACACACACACACACACACACACACACACACACACACACACACACACACACACACACACACACACACACACACACACATACGCACAAACAAACACACACACACACACCTACGTGCACACACACACACACAAGCACACACACAAACGCAAATACACACACACCCGTAGGCAAAGACACGCACACACACGTACGCACACACGCACACACGCACGCACACACACGCACACACAAAACACACACACACAGATACACACATACGCACATTAATTCACCACACACATACACACACACACACACACACACACACACATGCACACACACTCACACACACACACATATATCACACACACACACACACACACACAGGCACGCACACACACACACACACACACACACACACACACACACGCGCGCGCGCGCATCACACACACACACACACGCACGCACACACACACACACACACACACACACACACACAAACACACACACACACAAACATACACACACACATACACATACATACACACACGCTCGTACGCACGCATCACACACATACACGCGCACACTGACTCCTTTGAGAATTTACATCAGGCATATACGTTTAGTTATGCCTCCAAATATTATTCATATGCTTTGTTTATGAAGTCATCGCTTGGTCTCACAATCATGGCAAAGCACACCTACCGTCAGTGCAGAGCACGCTGACATCCTCACTGTGGGAGCAGGTGGAGGAACCCATGGGTAAGGCGAGAGGACAAGCCCCCAGGTTGCTCTCTGTCCCCACACAGTCAACGAAGTTTAGAAAAGTGGGCTGGCTGGCTTTGGCCTGTCCGTAGGCCGCGTACAGCACAGATCTGGCCCCGGCACTGCAACGGGATGTGGAGCTTGCTTTCGTCCCTGCGTGGCCAGAGCTTTATCACTAAGCTGAGGGTAATTTGAATCTTGGAAACTCTGTGTTCTACTCAGATCTGACGTGGCTTGCGCAGTCATTTTTATGCTTCACGTTTTCGGTGTTAATCGTGACGACTCATAACAAATATAGAAGCCCATTTTACAGATCGAGGTTATGCAGAAATATTTCGAGTCAAAGGTACTTTCCAAAGCGTAATTTTCCAGACACTTATACGGACTCTTCCAGTCTTTCTTATATAAACCTGTTCATTACCATGATTGCTTTTCTCCACACCATGGCTCTCAACCCATCAACTTTTCTGACAGGCTGCCTGTATTGAACTGCTTTAGGATAATGATGACAGTAATGTCCCTGCTCGATTGTCACTCCTCATCCCCCTCCACCCCATCTCTATGTCCCTCAATACTTCCCCCTGGTCATTTCTCTGCATCACTTTTTTCTCCAAACGCTCTCAGTATTTTCTTCACCAGACAGTCTGTGCCCTACTCCATCCCCAACTCCAGCACCTCACACCCCACCACCCCACCCTTCTAACATGTTTCCATCTCAAGTCCTGTGCCCTTCCTGCTCAGGTAGAACGTGTAAAGGGAAATTCGTTTTGTATGTTGAAATACTTAGTCTTGTCAGTAGAGCGTACATGATATATTGAATGCTACACCATCTCACGCACGTGCACCTGCATCTTTCAGAATGACCGGAAAGCAAGCTCACACGAAATGTACAGAGGTGTTTAAAAGTGGCACGAAGAGTAAAAAAACTCCAAATGGACAAAAGCAAGAACAGCAATATTCAAAGCTGCCTTATAGGTAAGTGACGTCTTTCCTCGCGTGAACAAAAATACTCACCTTTGATTTCTAAGTATGTCTGCAGGACATTGGAAAAGGTCAAGTCTCGTTTGTACCAGCATCGATACAGCCTACATAATCTTTTTAGGTAAAGTGACGAGTCTCTGGGTTTAGTGTAAAAACGGTTAAAGCTTTCGTCAGTCAACATTTCATCACTGAAGAGAATGTTGTGGCCAAAAGGGCCAGCCGGAAAACTTCCCTGTGCAGCGCTTGTTGCAGTGACAGTAGTTGAGTTTCTTTAAAGGTTCGGTGAAGATGTGTAAGCAAAACTAAAGTTTTCTTGAAGCAATAAACCAGTTTCTACCAAGGATATACATGTGCTTCACTATAGTTCAGTTGAGTTCAGTCTCTTAACCCTGAGATGGGTTGTTGAGGCACAACTGATGACTTTCGGACAATCTTCCTCCATCGATCTCTATCCTCTGCGGCTCTCTGTGAGTCAGCAAAGGTCAAGCTTGTCCACTCTTTAATGTTGTCTTCCCACCTCTTCATCTGCCTGCCTCTCCTTCTCCCACCTAGTACGGTACCTTGCAGGATGGTCTTGGTCAGCCCACTGCCTCTTGACACGTGACCGTACCACTTCAGCTTTCTGCTTTTCACGATTGCGAGCAGGTCTTCGTAGTGTCCAATTGCTCTCCTGATCCTGTTGCTGACTTCCTTATTCGTGACATGGTCTTTATACGAGATGTTTAGAATCCTGCGGTAGCATCTCATTTCCAGGGCTTGTATCCGTCTGTGTAGTTCAGATGTGAGTGTCCAGGACTCGCATGCATACAAGAATACGGAGATGGCCAGCGTGCGCATGAGCCTGATCTTCGACGCGAGAGTGATATTTCTGTCAAGCCATATTGGCTTCAACTTTGCCAATGCTGCTGTTTTTGAGCTAACGTGGACAGTATATCTGGCTTCACTACACATTGAGGCAAAAAAGCCTTTAGGAATACTGAACCATACACGCGTGCCACTCACAATGGAAGTCCCAGCTGTCTGCACACCACCTGTGCGTCCCTGTAGTCCCAGTTGTACTGACACACCGTTCCCCACTGTCCCTGGTGCCACACCTCCACCCTGCCCTCGTGGGCGTTGGGGCCCACCAAACGCACCTGTAGAGTCTGGTTCGTGAACACTGAAAAATGAACGACACAATAACTTTCTTGCACTCAAACACATAGTGATACTACGGCAAGACTGACAGCCCTACCGTACAAGAGACGTCTCTGACCTTACCACCATATCATGGCAATGGAAAAAACCCCAAATAGAAGTAAAAAGTCACAGATTATTTACTAGATCAAACTGTCTGTGTACAAGAATGTGTGTCCTATGTCAACATGCTTACAATGTGCATATTCATATCTAGTCGGAGTATCAGTTCAAAGAAAAGGAATTGTGTTCAGCATATGTCCTGTGGGGACGAGACACATTGTTAGGACAATACTAACACCGATACAACGGCCATGATGGAAAGGATATCAAGGTGGCTAATTGGACGTCCTGAAAACCTTTGCTGCTGTTTACGGGGAAGCACAAGACACAGCTGTCTCACCCAAGTCACAGGCAATTCCAGCCTGATGGCCTTGACTACAGGCACTGTGGTCGTAGGGACACTGTCCAAGGTTGCTTTCAGTTCCTGCACACGCCAGGTTGGACAGTAACACGGGAGCTGTTCCCTGGCCGTAGAAGGAGTTACGGATAGCGTAACGGGAGTCCCTGTGAGAACGTAAAAACAAAAGGTGTTTCAATGTAGTGGTTCTATAACGCATCTTCAGATGAAATAGTGCAAGTTGTTGTGTAAAGGTGTTTATCAACAACAGGGCCCGTATTCACAACGGCGATTTATATTTTTAACACTCGATTCATCCCCTAGCCCCGCGTTATCTTGATCGGTTAGATAATGTACGCTCGTCAGAGGATCCTAGGTTGCGCTTTGCTATATATACTGGTTTCCAGCCAAGGGAGAGCGGAACAGGCAGTTGGAATCGTCTGAGTTTAGAGAAAAATCGGAGTTAAAATAAATCGCCGATAAATCGCCGTTGTGAATACGGGCCCTGGGCTGTTTGATAGCCGTAGGAGTTGTGAATATCGTAGCGTCTGCCCCTATGGACTATATGCAGACACCCATCATCCGCTCAACGTGCTGAAGGAGCAGAAGGAGCAGAAGGAGCAGGAGGAGCAGGGGGTGCAGGAGGATAAGGAGGAGGATGCACCACCCATAGCTGCAGTATGAATTAAGGCCACTGGAAGCAATCTGGACGTTTAGCATTTGTCACTGTCGGTGTTCACACCTGTGATTTTTGTGGTTAATCATGCGTGTATTGGTTTGTGTATGTGTCTATGTATTCTTGGATTGTTAGTTGCTGTAGTAGTTGTTGTTATTGTTGCTTGATGTCTTGCTTGGGGTCTGTTGCTAGTTGCACGCTCTACTTGTACAAGTTGAGCTTATAGAGGATTTGGTCCTACTTTGCTGAACACTGGGTTACAAAATGGCGGACACATGTTTTACTGCCATAAAATGCCACTGTCATGTGTTGCATATCTGTCTTATTCAAACCCAAAAGGAGATAACAGTGACGAGGACAAAGACGACGAGGTACAGAAGGCAGAGCAAAGGAAGGGGCAGGTGGAAGGAAGAAGAGGCAAACAGATGACAAATTGATGTGGACTAATTGAGACTGCAAGCAAAGGGGAAAGCGGGATAAGTGTGTGTGTGTGTGTGTGTGTGTGTGTGTGTGTGTGTGTGTGTGTGTGTGTGTGTGTGTGTGTGTGTGTGAGTGAGAGGTAAAGAGAGAAGGGCAGGCAGGCGGTGGGAAACAGGAGGACATTCACAACGAGGAGGAAAGGCAATAAGACGAGCGGAAGGAAAGGGAGCAGGTTGGTGTGGGAAACAAAAGTTGTGCTTTCTGTAGCTCAATCGACTCGGGTTTTTCCCACATACCCGACATTTGATTTCCGTTATGGGATAAAATCCATTATATGTCTAAAAAAATCTAAGGTACGCAATAAGCTGCGTGCTGTCCAATCTTCACCGTGACCATTTCTTAAGAATTTCAGGAAGTGCAAAAGAACAATTGTGATTTATGTTCAGAATGAATCTACTGTATTCATAACAGTTCTTGAAAATACACACACGCAAAAACCTTCGACGTCTCAAACTGGCTGCCTTGAAAAAACTCATTCTTATATACTGACCTTATTTTGGGGGTCATCTTGCCGTAACCACAACTCTATTTTTTTTGGGGGGGGGGGGGGGGATGCGGGCAGGGGCCCAAGACAGTGGGACTAGCATCAGCATTACAAGAATAAGAGCAGGAAATGCTTGCGATGGGGAATTGTGAGCTGTAGCTGGAAGTCAAAGACACCTGAAGGATTTTCCCCCATCAACTCTCAACAGGCTATTTTCCCTGAAAAATTATCTAAGACGAATTTTTGAAGAGGCAAAACTGTTTTTTTCGGGTTGCAAATTGGACAAGTCAATGAAAACAGGCGTGAAGGCAACGAGAAAGTAAAGGCTATAAATGTGATATGCGCTGTCTCCCACGGATGTCCACTCAGCAGTTACAAAAACAAAATGCCACCACATTTACAGATCAGATTCTGCAGGTAAAGCTTGTCCGTGCACAATGGCATTGTAGTCAAGAAAGGAAGGAACGTACCCAAAATAGCCCAGCATATCGCAGATGACATCTACCTCCTTGTAGTCAAAGCCCTCGTCACAGACAGCTCCCCAGGTTCCATTGAGGAAGACCTCCACCCGTCCCTCCTTAGACGAGGGGCCTCCAGTCAAACGAACTTGTAGCATGTCTGCAACAGACGAATGTGCAAAGGCATTTCATGACTAACAGTAATGAAAGAACTTTGCTAGATCATCTATACTTTGCTAAGATGCCAACTAGATAGTAAACATGATTTGAGAGAGTATTCAAGAGAAAATAAATACAAGTAGCTAAAAACAACTGCTGAGAGCTTAAATGCAGTGGCAGGCACATGCTCTACGGAAAACCCAATGTTAATATTTCCGCAAGTAGGATCTAGACCATTGATCTGACCTTGACTTGTCGCGATAGTCAATGATGGGGTCACACACAGTAAGACCGTGTAAACAACTCTTCAAGGACCAACATTGGTAAAATTGCAAGGCTACGGTTATGAAAAGAAAATTACCTTTTTACTCTTTTGCTCCATTTCCTCAAATCTGCAGGGCCTGCCTTGAGAGAAGTGACCTACCACACACACACACACACACACACACACACACACACACACACACATACATATATATATACACGCACACACACGCACGCACATGCACCAGCACACACATGCACAAGCACACACAAGCGTGCGCGCACACACACATACACACACACACACACACACACACACACACACACAATTCTCTTGTCCGTCGGTTTTGACGAAGACCAGTCAGTGATCCTGGGTTTGGGGGGTCACAGCAGGTAGATGCATGCGCAAGTGGTGGACAAGGCCGATCCATGCGCTAAAGACTTTCGGGTAGTGAGGGCAGCAGATGGTGGCTGGCAGTTGAGGTTTGCTGGCACGGTCTTTCCTGGCCAGCCGCTTCTGCTCTGCAGCAGCAGTCCTGGTCGTCTCGTACCTCAGTGCGCCCTGGTGTATGGAGGCGCGCCAGAGGGCTCGGTCATGGGCAGTCTTCTCCCAAGTGTCTAGGTTGATGCCAAAGGCTTTCAGAGAGGGCTTCAGGGAGTTCATGAAGCGCTTGTTTTATTCTCCCTAAGAGCGCTTGCCCTGTTGTAGCTCGCCATATAATAACATTTTTGGCAGCCGGTGGTCCTATTGCATACGAGCTACATGGCCCACCCATTGTAGTTCATCAGGCTCGTGTGAGTGCTGGGCAGACATGCGCGGGTGAGGACCTCTGTGTCTGGAATCCTATCCTGCCACTTGATGACCAGAAGTCTTCTGAGGCAGGTGGTGTGGAAGTCGTTCTCTCCTGGCATGGTGTTGGTATATGGTCCACGTCTCACATCCATACAGCAGGGTGGGCAGGACTAACACATGGTAGACCTTCAATCTTGCCTAAAGTTTGATCCCCCTTCTGTGTCAGACATTAGCATGATGTTTTCCAAGGTTGCACTGGCTTTGACTATTCTGGAATTGATTTTTTCATCAATGGCAATGTTGCGGGACAGTGTGCAGCCTAGGGGCCAGTCACCTCTACCAGTGGCGGAACACTTTAGTTTGCCGGGCCACTCAGCAAGGGATATGATGGTTAGCGTGCTAGCGGGTGGATTGCACGACACTCGACGACGCAGGGTCGCTGAACAGAAGTTCATCAGACTGTTCAGCACGCACCACGCCGTGACTCAACATCAGATCTAGGGTTCATGGACGCACATACCACAGTGAACTTCTACACGACCCTGCCTACGTGCCCTGTCCGCATGAGGGACTTGGGTCTTTGCGTGCTAACACCGGCGTACCAGTCCACCTATTTAAGCCGTCCCCGCCAGCCTCTCAACCACTTTGCCTGATGAAGGAAGGTTTCCGAAAGCTTGCCAAGAGAAAACGTGAGCTTCACGTCGGTATACCTGCCCGCCAGGGACGGAGCCCTGCTCCAGGTGCCACAGTCCTTCGTGACTCGGCTCCGTGTCCACATCCCCGTGGGCGGGAGGCTCTTACCCCCCCTGGTCTACTGTCCACCTACAAATTCTGGCCCTTTTCAGGGTTCAGCTGCTAACGCACGAAACCCCGAATGCTTGTGTCGGTTTTGCTGTCCACGTGCTTCTTTATTTTTCAAGCAGCCTAGGTAAGTGAACCTCTCTATTATGTTCAGCCTTTGGCCACTGGCACGCTATTGGTCTGGCCTCATCATGCACCATCTGGCTTCCCTGGAGCCCTGGCTGGTACATAACTCCGTCAGTCCGTTGCGAGCCGTCTACTGTAGTAAGGCTCGAAGTTGAGGCCCCATGCTTACTGAGAACTTGTCAACACACTTCGTTTCATGTCAGTTTCAGAGCCGGCATTGAAGGG
>JAWQFJ010010811.1:27500-30634 GCA_034096865.1 Theodoxus fluviatilis
GTGATTCTACACATTTTGGTGCGGTCTTTTTGTGTTCGCAGTTGGCTAGCTTGAGTAGATAGTGAGCAATTGTAAGTGTTTTAATACGATATCTTAATATTGACGAGGAAGTTCTCCGGCCAGTTAATCAAACACATAGTTCTGCTTGGTCAAATTGACACCTCTCCCGTTTTTTTTATGTGTACCTCTCTTCCCCCCCCCGATCCCGCTTTTCTTCGTTTTCTTACCATTTCCCTGTCTTGTCTTTTTTTCTTTTTACCGTCCCTTTTTTTCTTCCTTGGTATCCCAGAACACTACGAGGCGGTGGAGTGGTCACCTGTTGATTGTATAACACCTCCACCTCGTGTAAAGATGGAACTCACTCCTATCCTCATCAGATACTGTTTCATCATGTCCCCCAGGAGGGGGTAAAGTTCACTCCTATCCTCATCAGATACTGTTTCATCTTGTCCTCCAGGAGGGGGGTAAAGTTCACTGATGGAATCATGCACTGAGTAAACTCGTCCATTGTGTGATTTTTCCTCACGCATTCTTGGATTCGGGACTAACATCGAGTGGTATGCGAATCTTATGGTATTTGTCTCACCTTTTTTGATTGACTTGACTCAGTTATTCTACTAGGTTTGTATTTTGTTGGAATGTGATCATAGTGGTGGGCCTCGTGACGATGAAAGCTACGTGGTTCTTCCCGCCGTTGTGGAGTCACTTCATTCCATCTAGAAATGTTCTATTTTCCTAATTAAAGGTTTACGATTAATTCCTTAGTCCCACTTCCTGTATTATCATTTTGAGTGAAACCACGCATGGAGAGGAATGACGAACTTGGGGGCCACCCAGGGGTTTAGCGGCGGTGTAATCCCCCGAGGACAGAGTATAAATTGATTTGTCAAAATCACGGACCAGAGGAGGATGAATTAATTTAAGCATCACTAAGCACACGCCCGTGAAGATTTGCACCAGGAAAAGAAAGTTATATTTCAATCGTTTTTTCTTCCGCTGTTTTGGGAAGTAGGGAGTTCGCATTTTCAGAAGAATAAACAATTAAAATTGACCCAATGTCACACAAATAGCCGTGTCGTCACATACACGTATGGCTGGAAGCTCCAACTCCCACAATCAGCATTTCTGTGTCTGACCTCTGTGGACTACATTTGGAAATGAGGCTGGAGAAATTCGTCCTTGGTGCTGTGGGGAGGGATAAAGTACCTTTGACCGTCATTTACACACGGGCGTTCCCTAATATTGACCCAATCCAGAAATGTGGAGAACATATATTTAAATAAAAACTCCATCTCATGCAGAGAAAGGAGAATCCAGTTCTAGGAATATTGAGTAAGGATCCTTAGTTAAAATGCGATGGAGCAAGGATAAAGAGACTTGAACCTGAAAGCAATGTCCAGCGGCAAAGACAGACAACAGAACATGTGTCCTTCAGAAACCTTTAGCAGCACAAAGCAATTTTCCAATAGGAGACGTACATAAGACTGAAACTGGTGATTAGGAAATCGCAGACCGACGTTTGATAGCAGAGGTTCATCATGTTTTCTTAACATAATGGCGCACACAAAAGAAAGAATCTCCTCCCCGAAGCAGAAGCGTGCCAATCACAAATGGAAGTCCCAGCGTATGCACACCACCTGTGCGTCCCGTAGTCCATTGCTGCACACACCGTCCCCCACTTCACCTAGTCGCCACACTACACCTGCCCGTGGGCGTTGGGGCCCCCACCACCCACGCACATGTAGAGTCTGGTTCGTGGGCGCACTGCTGAAAATTGCACGGACACATTACTGCTCTACTCAAACTAATATTGATATTAAGACAGGACTTGCAGTGTAACCGTTACAAAGCCACGTCTATGAATTATCACCCTATCATGGCAATTGAAAATATATAATATAAAACGTAGGACGACACGGCTTCATTGTACTCGGATCAACATTGCCCTGGTGACAAATATATGGACCTATGTCAACATGCTTTAATGATGTGCCCATTCATTAAAAAAAGATGTTGTACGTTCAAGTGAAAACTAATGCGCTAATATACCTGTCGCGGCACAGAGACACAGTTAGTTCAGGCTACAGTAAAAACACCGAACAACAAAACCATGAATTGAACTATCAGAATTATCAGGTGGACCAACCTCAGAACACGCTCCTAAACACTCTGCAGCTGTTTATGCGAATGCACAGAGCAGCCTATCTCACCAAAGTCACAGGAAATAAGGCCAGACCTCATGGCCTTGATACAGGAACGTGGTCGAGACAGAACACTGGTCCAAGGTTGCGTCCAGATCATGTCACACACCATGTTGGGACAGGAAGACGGAAGCTGTTCCCTAGGTCGTAGAGGCTTAGAAAATAAACATTGAAGGTGCCCTGTGATAAAGTTATAAACACAATTTCTTCAATGAGATGGTGGTGGACTTCGTACTAAGGATCTTCTTAATGAAATCCATTAGTGCGGAGTTAGTGAGTAAAGATTGTTTGTCAACAAATGGACGTTTGCGACCTGAAGGTGTGGGAATATCGTAGTGTCTGCCCCTCATGGATTATAAACAGAAAACCATCATCCAATCAACGGGTTGTGGAGCAAGGAGGCAGCAGGAGTCAGCAGTGAGGAGGAGAGGAGGAGCATAGGAAGGAGCAGGAGGAGGAGAAGGTCAGACGGCAGGAGGAGCAGGAGGAGCAGGAAGATGATGCACACCCACTATGCTAGCAGTTCTGAATATGAAGGTCATGGAAGCAATTGGAAGTTCAGCATTGCAATGCGGTGTTCACATATCGGCTTTGTGAGTTAATCAAGGTCCCCCTCCCCGGCGCTCTCTCGCGACCACTCTTCGTAGAACTGTTCATACCAGCATGTATATTGGGTTGCTATTTGCTTGGTGTTATGTGTTTGTATGCTATATTGCTTGGGCTCTGTTGTAGTTGACGCTCTACTTGCCACAAGTTGGGCCATCAGAGATACTATAGTTTTGATCTACGTTGTCCCGCTTTGCAAGGAGTTTATAAACGGCGGACAACCTTTTTAACGCAGTAAAAGGTGTCACGGCATGTGAATTGACACATGAGTTATCAGATCTATTCAGAACCCAAAAGGACTTCGATAACAGTGACGAGGACAAAGGC
>JAWQFJ010010812.1:0-57500 GCA_034096865.1 Theodoxus fluviatilis
AACTAACCAATTGCGTATTAATCTGATGACTCATCGACCGAGGGTAAAGTCTCCACCATATTTAGGTCCGGATTTGTTTTTGTTTTTAAATCACTCAAAAAATGCCTTTACTTTACAATGTTAAAACGTCTCCCATATTTCGTTCAATCCTCAAATAACTTTAAAGACACCACACCAGGTGTGCCTTTGTTGAATGGTTGCTGAAGGCACAACCGAAAGCGAGGAGTAGGATACTGTCCATTCACACGTATAAACCCTTAATATTACTTTTGCCGGTAGGCTGAACATCTCTAGTTTTTACCTAGAATGATGACTTCCTTGCGTACGCTGGACATTTTTTCTTGCATCCAGTAGCTCCCTGTCATATGCAGTGATCAGGATGTCTTGCTTTACGCTTTTAACTTTACAAAAGCTTCTCCCCCCACATGCCGCACGGCACCCACGAGCACCCAACGACACCTACCGGTCTCGCATAATCAACCCCAACGCATACACACCCACTAACGACCCCAAAGAACCACAAACAAAAGAATAGATTACCAACCACGGAGAACAAAAAAAAGAAAAAAAAAAACAAAAAAAAAGTATATAATATGAAAGAACACAAACAAAACAAAAAAAAAAAAAAGAATCTGAAAAAACACAGGCCTGAATATTATAGTTTCTATAGCCAAAAACTAAATAGATAAGCAAAACGATCGTACCCCAAAAATTTACTACCAATCACTACGTCACTACCGTTAATCACCATGACCCTGCGCTCTCAATGGATGCTTATGGCTCAGTGCCTTCGACTATCGCTTCAGCTGTAGGACCAACCAGGAGGATCCACGACAGAAGGTCCTCATGGCGGAGATGCTAACCCAAGGCAGGAAGCAGGTGCGGAGACAGCACAGGTGGATAAAGCATACTCAGAACTTATGAATACTCCTCCGTGCGCGTTTCGCCTTCTTGAGAGAGATGCCCGTTGACTCCGCTCGATCTACGCCCCACAAAACATCCCATGCTCACTTAGGGCTTTGTTCCACTCCCCCCGCATAGAGGCACCTTGTGCGACGTCTTGGATCCTTATGGTGTATTCTGTCTCGAGGTTCATCAGCACTGGCGATGACTCAATTGAGCAGCAGACGGTGGAGTTGTCTTACTTACGCGTTGCTGGTCGTATGGGCCCCCGCCGTTTGCGTACATAGTTGGCATAATAACAAGGACAGTGGTCAATCTTCGTGTCTAAAATGGATTTGACTTATAATATTGATTTCTTAATGGTGGATCACATCGTCGTCCGCATACATCAGACACCCTCGTCTAGGTTCCCTCCCGCATGAATCTTACCAACTTGTTTCCATGACGAAAGATTTCCAAGGTAACGCCAAGCGCCCTAAGGCCTCTATGCAGGGAGTCTACGTGCAAAAAAGATGTTCCAGTAAGACTAAGGGCAGTCAACAGTCCTGTAGCTAAACTAGAGATTTAGCCCACGGCAAAATAATCAACCTAAATATGGTGGAGACTTTACCCTCGGTCGATGAGCCACCAGATTAATACGCAATTGGACGTTAATGAAGGCATATTGACCAGATATTGACAAATAAGATCGGGGAACTAGTACTCACTCTTCATCTCTCCCGCGAGCAGATTTACTCCCTTGAGTTACTAGAGACATTGGTAACTGAAAAAATCAGTTAATGAAGGGTTTCACAGTGTCGTACTCCCAAGTCCCTACGTGTTCATGTATTCTCATAAAATCCCTGTTTGAGAGTTTACGTGGTCATCATTGTCTAGCATAGGGTCACCTTTGGCGGGCGTCTTAGCCACAGGAAATAATCTCAGTTTAGAGTCTCGTCACATGGAATTCTCTCTCTCTCTCACTCTCTCTCTCACTCTCTCTCTCACTCTCTCTCTCTCTCCACTGTCTCTTTCTCTCTCTCTCTCTCTCTCTCTCTCTCTCTCTCTCTCTCTCTCTCTCTCTCTCTCTCCACTGTCTCTTTCTGCCTCTCTCTCTCCCTGTCTCAGTCTCTGTCCGTCTGTCTGTCTGTGTCTGTCTGTCTGTCTGTCTGTCTGTCTGTCTGTCTGTCTGTCTGTCTGTCTGTCTGTCTGTCTGTCTGTCTGTCTGTCTGTCTGTCTGTCTCTCTCTCTCTCTCTCTCTCTCTCTCTCTCTCTCTCGTTTTCTTTTGTCTCAAGGCTCCTGACGCCCCAAACTCCTATTCTCTTCGATTCTATCTGGTGTTGCAACAATTCAGTCGGCAGTTCGAAACCGACAAATCAAAATTGACAATACAAAGTCGACAGTTTCAAGTTAGCAACTCAAAGTTGGAACAATTCAAAGTCAGCACAATTCAAAATCGACAGCAAAAAGCAAAGACTACGATTCAAAGTGGACGATTCAAACTTGGCATAAACAAAACTAATTTTACAAATGTGGTGTGTTTGTTCACGCCTCTCTCCTCAGTAAGGAATTCGTCTGCGGCCCAACAGCGGGGATATTTCCAGTTTGTTTTCATCATCCTCCCCCCCCCCCCCATCCCCCCCCCCATTCCCCCCCCCCCCCCCCAATTTGCGCGCCAACAAACGACAGTTCGAAGTGACTGGTGCGTAGAAGTCGTGCATGCATCATAAGATTCTGTTGCGTACGACACAATGTACTTCATTACCAAGCTGACACACGGGCGCTGTGGTTTGTGCATTTGAATGACCGACTTTGAATTGTCGGCTTTGAATTGGGCTGACTTTGAATTTTCCGACTGATTTGTTAACTTTGAGAACTGTCGACTTTAAATTGCCGACTTTGAATTGTCGCAAACTCGAGTTTTCTTGCCTGCAGTCATCTTTGAAACGACGGATGCATGCGCTGCCCTCGGTGGTGGCTGTGTGGATGGTCGTTTGGCCTTCTGCGTGAACATGAAGTCAGGCATCTGTGGTCCTGTGTCCTATGCCGTCTGCTGCTACGCTGGCCCTTCCATCGTCGGTCGAAAGAAGCGTGGCATCCACCGGAAATGAGGTGATGTGTCGCCAGAAGCATCGGGACACTAACCGGAAGTAACGCGAATTCCACAAGAAGTAAGGCAATACCGGTCAACGTATGGCTCCATTCTTTATGGCAGACGCGCGTTTACTATTCAGTCTGCTTTCTGTGAAAAACACCGTTCAATAAACTTGATAATTGGTCTCACCTGACGCTTGGTACTTGTTTTTAAAAAAGACTGTCAAAACTGATGGTTTGTGATCTCAACATTCAACGCAGTTCTCTCTAAGGACAAGTGTGGGCACGCTGAAGAAAATCGTATCTCCGATAAGACTTCTAGTCCTTTCTAGAATCTTTTCCTTTTAACCAACGGACAAAGAGCACTCCTCAAACTCTGTCAGCTTCAAGCCACAGCACGCCTTTATCCCATCTGGACAACACTGCAATCTGTTCCCACGCGTACACCCTTACAGCAGACAAGCGCGATAGTGTTTGGCAGCACATTAGTTTTGCTCAAGACATTTAGGACAAAGAAGATGTAACACCAAGCCATCACTATGGCATCCAGAGAATTCAATGTGACCCCCAGTGTAATATCAGCACGGAAGCCATTTGCCAGCAAGAAATCCAATCATCAGCAAAATGTTCGATGTGACACGCAGCAACAACCGATCGTCTATGTGACGCCCATGTCAAATGAACATACAATACCCAAATTAAATGTTGTTGCGAGAACCAAACATTATTTTGACACGCAGACAACGTAACAGCTGTCACTTACCATGACCCACATATATCAATGTCACACAATACTCTCAGCATGACAGTCGTAATTATGGTGTCAGTATATTCCCAGTCTACAGTGACAAACTGTGGTATCTTTCGCTGACAAGGGCACCAGTGTTGCTGTATTGAAGGCGCCAATATACCTACATTTGGCATGTCCAGTCTGAATGACATGTGTGTCAATGGTAGATAGGCGGGGTGACCCAACATCGACTCCTACGTCTGCAGTAATATACGCAAGGAAGTCTACCGCTGCTGGGTGAGGTCTGGCCTTTAGAACCTTCACGCCTACATACACTTCACTGGCTTCCCAGCTCTCAGAGGATATATAGATTATAAACTTGCTACTTTGTGCTTCAAGGCCTTCAACAACACCGCACCACACGCTCTTACAGAAATTCTTACAGTCTACACACCCTCCAGATCTCTACGCTCAGCTGCTGACCCTAGAATGCTTAAGGTCCCCCGCCGTAACAAGAAAACTCTCCTATATTGGACCTGTAACCTGGAATAGTCCGTCATTCTGACACTGCGCCAGTTCAAAAGTGCTCTAAAGACCCACCTCTTCCGATCCGCCTTTCCCGCTGAGCTGCTTCGCCTTACTTGACCTGGCCTGCACGTGCTGTGTATATTGTATAGTTTGTTCTATTGGATCTTAGGTTTTTTAAATGGGTGTAGTGTGTGAGCTTTTGTAGGAATGTGGTGTTGAGCGGTTGTATGAGTGTTGCTTCTTTGGGTTGTAAACGCCATGAGCTTGCCTGTCAAGGCAAGATATGTGCGTATAAATAAACTATATTATAAAGTGTTCGCCATCGGCCTTGGAGCACTGGCCTTCCACGCTGTCCCATGTCTTCTGTCGTGTTGGTCTCCATGACCAGCACAGCGGCCTCCCGCCACAGCCTTCCTGAGCATTCCAGCGTCCTTGCGTCTGTGCTTCACTGAACGAGCTTGCTCCTGCCTATATATGTCGTCCCTCTCACCCTGCTGTCTTTTGACTGCAGCCATTCTGAACGACATATTGCCTTGTTGTGACACATGTACAGTATGGTCCGGTGTCGTTTTTGTCACAGGTGTCTACTACATGTAGTCTCCGTTGTTTACAATGACGTAGAATCTTATAGAAGTCCTCACCAGTTTGTGTGTTTGTATGTGTGTGTGTGTGTGTGTGTGTGTGTGTGTGTGTTTGTGTGTGTATGCGTGCGTGCGAGTGTGTGTATGTATGTGCATGTGCGTGCGCGCGCGCGCGCGTGTGTGTGTGTGTGTTTGTGTGTATATGTACGTATATGTGTGTGCCCTCACGTTGCATTTCATTATTCCGGAGCACACTCGCTAGCCACTACAGATAATTCGTAGGCACCAGCTACGGGTATGGAAAGATAGCACTTACCTATCAGTGTGTCACCCAGGCATTACTACGACACGCGGTATTCAACTAGTCAGGAGTGATCCGGCTCGAGACCAGACATACTCTATAGTACATGAGAAGGTAAAAGCATTTACTATATTCCTGCTCTCTGACATCGAATCATGCACCCGTCTTTAGATTTATACCTGCATCTGGTTCTAACGTCCACCAATCATTGCAGTGATTGACCAGTAGCTTGGTGACTGGTAAAGGTGTGGCACCACAATGACCACCACCTTTCAGTTGATTCTGGGCTGCATTTGATTGGCTGGACGACAACAAAGCCTATTTGTGACTGTCTGACTTTTTATAACAGATTATAGCAAATAAAGTTAATTTGTTGTAAATTCGTGCGGAAGCACCTTTAAGTGTCTGTGTTTCAAATGTTCTTTATCAAATCATTATATTTTGTCGTTGAATTTACGTAGTAATTTAGACAAAGAGATCGAAGATTGCACAGATACAGTTGATGCTGCCTGGATTCTACAGTGTGTGTTTTTTCCACCGTAGTCTGAGGCCGGTGTTGCTTACTGTTCCACGGTGGCTGCTTTGCAGGCACCATCGTCAACACACCTGCCTGCCAGGACCTCAACGGCTACTGCGCTGACGGCAGGCTGGTGCGATGCGCCCACATTGACTACGCTGCTTGCGGCAACCAGCCCAACGCAGTCTGCTGCTACACGCCTCTAGTGGGACGCTAGTTCCTCCTGGAGCTTGATTCCCAGGGAACGTGGAGCTCCAGCCCTTGACGCCACCTCCTGCCTCTACACGTCCTGGTGGCCGCCATCATCTTGCAGTACAGTCTTGTCGCCGTCATGCCGACAGTCTAGTGTCTACTTGTATTTGTACCACTCGTCCTGAACAGGCTAGTGTCTACTTGTACAACTCGTCCTGAACAGCCTAGTGTCTACTTGTACCACTCGTTCTGAACAGCCTAGTGTCTTCTTGTTTCACTCGTCCAGACCAGAGTAGTGTTGTCTGGTTTCATTTCTTCTGACTAGAGTACCATCGTCTTCTCTCCATGCTCGTTCCGACCAGCCCAGCGCTTTCTCGACACGGCGTCCGAACAGATCAAGCTTCCGCTCGTCACGCTCGTCCTGACGAACCCAGCTTCCGTTTGTCGTGCTTGTCCTGACGAATCCATTTTCCGCTCGTCACGCTCTTCCTGGCGAAGCCAGCGTCTCTACAAGTCGGACACGCGTGACTTGCTGTCAGAAGTTCTCTGTCTTTTCCTCTTGCCTCTCTACTGCAATAAAATAGTGTTGTTGTCCAATCCGAGTTTCTCTGTTGAATGCAACGGTAAATATAATTATTGTAGCTGCGGAAACGGCAGCTTTTCAACGGCAGCAGCAGCAATAGCAACTGCAATAACCACAACAATTTCATCAACCGAAGCAGCAGCAATTCAACAGCAGCAGCAGTAGCAGGAGCAGCAGCAGCAGCAGCAACAGCAACAACAATTTCATCAAAAGAAGCAGCAGCAGCAACGACAGCAGCCGTATCGTCGTTATCATTCGCATCTTTCCACCACTCCTTCCTTTCTTTTCTTCCTCCTCCTGCTCTTCCTACCACTATTTCTCCACGTTCCTTTCCTTCTTCTTCCTCCTCTTTCCCGCTCCTCCTCCTCTTTCCTCCTCCTCCTCCTTCTCTTTCCTGCTCCTCCTCCTCTTTCCCGCTCCTCCTCCTCTTTCCTCCTCCTCCTCCTTCTCTTTCCCGCTCCTCCTCCTCTTTCCTGCTCCTCCTCATTCCTGTTCCTCCTCCTCTTTCCTGCTCCTCCTCCTCATTCCTGTTCCTCCTCCTCTTTCCCGCTCCTCCTCCTCTTTCCTGCTCCTCCTCCTCTTTCCCGCTCCTCCTCCTCTTTCCTGCTCCTCCTCCTCTTTCCCGCTCCTCCTTTTTCCTGTTCCTCCTCCTCTTTCCCGCTTCTCCTCCTCTTTCCTGCTCCTCCTCCTCTTTCCTGCTCCTCCTCCTCTTTCCCGCTCCTCCTCCTCTTTCCTGCTCCTCCTCCTCTTTCCTGCTCCTCCTCCTCTTTCCTGCTCCTCCTCCTCTTTCCTGCTCCTCCTCCTCTTTCCTGCTCCTCCTCCTCTTTCCCGCTCCTCCTCCTCTTTCCTGCTCCTCCTCCTCTTTCCCGCTCCTCCTCCTCTTTCCCGCTCCTCCTCCTCTTTCCCGCTCCTCCTCCTCTTTCCTGCTCCTCCTCCTCTTTCCCGCTCCTCCTCCTCTTTCCCGCTCCTCCTCCTCTTTCCTGCTCCTCCTCCTCTTTCCTGCTCCTCCTCCTCTTTCCCGCTCCTCCTCCTCTTTCCCGCTCCGCCTCATTCCTGTTCCTCCACCTCTTTCCCGCTCCTCCTCCTCTTTCCTGTTCCTCCACCTCTTTCCCGCTCCTCCTCCTCTTTCCTGTTCCTCCACCTCTTTCCCGCTCCTCCTCCTCTTTCCTGTTCCTCCACCTCTTTCCTGCTCCTCCTCCTCTTTCCCGCTCCTCCTCCTCTTTCCCGCTCCTCCTCCTCTTTCCCGCTCCTCCTCCTCTTTCCTGCTCCTCCACCTCTTTCCTGTTCCTCCTCCTCTTTCCCGCTCCTCCTCCTCTTTCCCGCTCCTCCTCCTCTTTCCCGCTCCTCCTCCTCTTTCCTGCTCCTCCACCTCTTTCCCGCTCCTCCTCCTCTTTCCTGCTCCTCCACCTCTTTCCCGCTCCTCCTCCTCTTTCCCGCTCCTCCTCCTCTTTCCCGCTCCTCCTCCTCTTTCCCGCTCCTCCTCCTCTTTCCTGCTCCTCCACCTCTTTCCTGCTCCTCCTCCTCTTTCCTGCTCCTCCTCCTCTTTCCCGCTCCTCCTCCTCTTTCCTGTTCCTCCACCTCTTTCCTGCTCCTCCTCCTCTTTCCTGCTCCTCCTCCTCTTTCCTGCTCCTCCACCTCTTTCCTGCTCCTCCTCCTCTTTCCTGCTCCTCCTCCTCTTTCCCGCTCCTCCTCCTCTTTCCTGCTCCTCCTCCTCTTTCCTGCTCCTCCTCCTCTTTCCTGTTCCTCCTCCTCTTTCCCGCTCCTCCTCCTCTTTCCTGCTCCTCCTCTTCTTTCCCGCTCCTCCTCCTCATTTTTCCTGCTTCTCCTCTTTCTTGCTCCGGCCTCCTCCTCCTCTTTCCTGCTCCTCCTCCGCCTCTTTCCTGCTCCTCCTCCGCCTCTTTCCGGCTCCTCCTCTTTCCTGCTCCTCCTCTTTCCTGCTCCTCCTCCGCCTCTTTCCGGCTCCTCCTCTTTCCTGCTCCTCCTCTTTCCTGCTCCTCCTCCGCCTCTTTCCTGCTCCTCCTCCGCCTCTTTCCTGCTCCTCCTCCGCCTCTTTCCTGCTCCTCCTCCGCCTCTTTCCTGCTCCTCCTCCGCCTCTTTCCTGCTCCTCCTCCTCCGCCTCTTTCCTGCTCCTCCTCCGCCTCTTTCCTGCTCCTCCTCCGCCTCTTTCCGGCTCCTCCTCTTTCCTGCTCCTCCTCTTTCCTGCTCCTCCTCCGCCTCCTTCCTGCTCCTCCTCCGCCTCCTTCCTGCTCCTCCTCCGCCTCTTTCCTGCTCCTCCTCCGCCTCTTTCCTGCTCCTCCTCCGCCTCTTTCCTGCTGCTCCTCCTCCGCCTCTTTCCTGCTCCTCCTCCTCCTCTTTCCTGCTGCTCCTCCTCCGCCTCTTTCCTGCTCCTCCTCCGCCTCTTTCCTGCTTCTCCTACTCCTCTTTCCTGCTTCTCCTACTCCTCTTTCCTGCTCCTCCTACTCCTCTTTCCTGCTCCTCCTCCTCCTCTTTCCTGCTCCTCCTCATTCTCTTTCCTGCTTCTCCTCTTCGTTTCTGCTCCTCCTCCTCCTCCTCTTTCCTGATCCTCCTCCGCCTCTTTCCTGCTCCTCCTCCGCCTCTTTCCTGCTCCTCCTCATTCTCTTTCCTGCTTCTCCTCTTCGTTTCTGCTCCTCCTCCTCCTCCTCTTTCCTGATCCTCCTCCTTTTTCCTGCTCCTCCTCCTTTTTCCTGCTTCTCCTCCTTTTTCCTGCTTCTCCTCCTCCTCTTTCCTGCTCCTTCTCCTCTTTCCTGCTTCTCCTACTCCTCTTTCCTGCTCCTCCTACTCCTCTTTCCTGCTCCTCCTCCTCCTCCTCTTTTCTGCTCACCCTCATCCTCGTTCCTGCTTCTCCTCTTCGTTTCTGCTCCTCCTCCTCCTCCTTCTCTTCCTCCTCTTTCCTGCTCCTCCTCCTCCTCTTTCCTGCTCCTCCTCCTCTTTCCTCCTCCTCTGCTTTCCTCCTCCTCCTCTTTTTGATTCTCCTCCGGCCTCCTGCTCCTACTCCATCATCTGTTTCTCATCCTGCTCCTCTATTGTTTTTCTCCTCCTCCGTTGTTTGCACCAGTACAGGAGAGAAAACTGTGCACGGAGGCAGGGGAGCGTACACGCAGGAGGAGTTGGGGGAGGATGTGTAGGTGTGGGCGTGTGTGTATATTAGTGTGTTTGTATGTGTGTGTGCGCGTGTGTGCGTGGGCATCTATAAATGTGTGCGCGCGCGTGTGTGTGTGTGTGTGTGTGTTTGCGGCCGCGTGTGCGCGTTTGTGTGTGTGTGTGTGTGTGTGTGTGTGTGTCTGTGCGACTGTGAATGTGTTTGAAGGAGAGGAGGGGAGATAAGAGAATGAGACGGACGGTAATGTCATGATAAATGTAGAAAACGGCGTAGAGGAACGAACTGTGGCAGTGGCAGTGGGGCAAGCACAGATAGTGAATGTTGCTCTAGGAGTCGTCAGGGGTGGGGAGTGGTGGGGAAGGGGGGAAGGCTTGGAGTGAGGATAGTGAGAACGGAAGGGAAGGGGATGAATTGTAGGCCTGGGGGGGGGGGGGGGGGGGGGTAGAGGAGAAGAAAGAGGCGGAGTAGGCATTGGAGGGGATGGAAGGGAAGGCAGGGTGGCGGGGGTAAAGGGGATGGACGGGGGTAAAGGGGATGGACGGGGGTAGAGGGGATGGACGGAAAAGGAACAGAAGGAAGGAGTGCCAGCGTGGAAGTGTAAAGAAAAAAAAGGCAGTAAGGAAAAGGCCTCACGAGCCACACCTGTTGACTGCAAAGAGACGCCTCCCCTGTTCTTCTCTGCCAGTGCGTCCACTGGCCAGGAAGCGGTTTTCAAGTCTCTCTGTTCTGCCATCCTTCCAGTCTGACTGCCTGCCCGTTTGCTTCCTGCCAGCCTGCCTATTTCCCTTTATAGAAAAATGGCCGTCCCATTGAGTTGTTTCCTCATCCTGGTTTTTGTGCAGGTCATGTATTCCAGTGTACTTCCTAACCGCCAGGCTCTGGGCTCCAGCAGTCTCGGTGAGAGTTGTCTTCCCTGATTTCTGTCTCCAGTTTGTCCCTTTTAACTTTCTGTCAAAATTTTACGTCTTGTTCTTGGATGAATGGATGTATGGATGGATAAATTAATGGATAATTCCTGGAAGGATAGATGATGGATGGATGAAGTCATGGACGAATGATGTGTGGATGAATGGATGATTCACGGATGGATGAATGGATGGATTCCAGGATGGATGGATGATTTCATTGATGATGTTTTACGGCCTATCAGTCTTTGCAGGCTATGTAAATTATCAGAGTTGGTTAGAATAAGAGAAAGTCAAGTCACGATTTCCCTAGTTATTCGCCTCTTCCGAATCGCGCAGGGAGACGCGGTGGGTCTGTTCTTCCCCCCAACCCACGGGGGGATGCTCCGTTCTTAAGAACTGGTGAAGTAAGATCAGGTGAATCAATCAGAAAGCGTACCTTCTCACAAAGCCCGATCTTTTCCCCCCACACGCAATTGGATGCCTTGCAGTTGTTTTACTCAATGAATATTCGCCTTTTCCAAGTCCCCTTGACGACGTTTTACGCTCCATTTTTAAGGGGACGCAGCAATTATGTTTAGATTGTAATGATGGAGAATAACAGTCAGGTCATCCCGCAGGCGAACCACTCACTACGCATATGAGCGCATCTGTTTGTAAGATTGGAATTAGGCGTAGCAGCGCGACCTGCTGGCAGTTGTGCCAGGCGACCTGTTGGCAGTTGTGCCAGGCGACCTGCTGGCAGTTGTGCCAGGCGACCTGTTGGCAGTTGTGCCAGGCGACCTGTTGGCAGTTGTGCCAGGCGACCTGCTGGCAGTTGTGCCAGGCGACCTGCTGGCAGTTGTGCCAGGCGACCTGCTGGCAGTTGTGCCAGGCGACCTGCTGGCAGTTGTGCCAGGCGACCTGCTGGCAGTTGTGCCAGGCGACCTGCTGGCAGTTGTGCCAGGCGACCTGCTGGCAGTTGTGCCAGGCGACCTGTTGGCAGTTGTGCCAGGCGACCTGTTGGCAGTTGTGCCAGGCGACCTGCTGGCAGTTGTGCCAGGCGACCTGTTGGCAGTTGTGCCATGCGACCTGCTGGCAGTTGTGCCAGGCGACCTGTTGGCAGTTGTGCCAGGCGACCTGCTGGCAGTTGTGCCAGGCGACCTGTTGGCAGTTGTGCCAGGCGACCTGTTGGCAGTTGTGCCAGACGACCTGTTGGCAGTTGTGCCAGGCGACCTGCTGGCAGTTGTGTCAGGCGACCTGCTGGCAGTTGTGCCAGGCGACCTGCTGGCAGTTGTGCCAGGCGACCTGCTGGCAGTTGTGCCAGGCGACCTGCTGGCAGTTGTGCCAGGCGACCTGTTGGCAGTTGTGCCAGGCGACCTGCTGGCAGTTGTGCCAGGCGACCTGCTGGCAGTTGTGCCAGGCGACCTGTTGGCAGTTGTGCCGGGCGACCTGCTGGCAGTTGTGCCAGGCGACCTGCTGGCAGTTGTGCCAGGCGACCTGCTGGCAGTTGTGCCAGGCGACCAGAAGCCGTGGTTCAGTCCCTGTTCGGGAGGACTTGACCGTTGTTCTCCATTCTGAGATCAATTGAGATACAGAAAGTTACCCATTCAAACAATGACTATAGTGTGCATCCCGTGCACTGCCCACAGAACACTTCCCCACCACCAAGGAGTGCCGCGCACTGGGAGGGACGTGCGAGGACGGCCGACTGACCATGTGTCTTCAGTCCCAGGCAGGAATCTGCGGGCCCGTCTCCTACGCCATCTGCTGCTACCTGGATACCGGCGTTGGCAGGAAGTGACGTCAGTGGAGCTAAACTGATCACGTGACAGTTTCCACTTTCCGAGGCCCAGGAAGTGACCTCAGCGACATCGACTGACCACGTGACTATCACATAGCTTTTTTTTGACGTAGAAGATGTGACGTCACTGCTATAGGGTGATAACGGGACAGTCGCGATGGAGAGGGACATGCGTCCCTACCTCTGTGCTGGAATAAAAATCTAATGATCAGAATACTGAGCGTCTTCCTCCTCCACCAGCTTCCTGCGCTGAGGCAACGACTACACTACTACTTCTATAACTATTGCTACAGCTACTACTACAACTACTATGACAATACTGATGATGTTAATTCCATTGGACTTAAAAGAAATGCCAAGAAAATACATGCATACACAGATTAATACGCACATAAATGCACACACACACACACACACACACACACACACACACACACCCCCCTCTTTAACTCACTGGTGCACATATGCAAAACACTCAACTTGTGACATTTTAATCAATTCACCCACTCTACAATATGCCTGCATTTCTTGCATATCGATTCATATGCATATCACTTGATGAAAAGATTATGATATAATTGATCAACTGACGATTGTCAATGACTTTTAAAAAAGAGGCTACTCCTGTCCCAGGAATACAAGTTCTGTTAAAAGGCAGAAAACACACAGGAGAAATGCAGACGGCCGGGTGACAATAAATGAATGAATGAATAAATGAATGAATGAACGAATAAATGAAGCTTTACGTCTATCAGCTTCTGAAGGCTTTGCAAGGCCATTGACCACGAAAAATCACGTAAGCTGTTTTTATGAGTAGGAGCAAATCACAATTTCCCTAGTTATTTGCCTTTGATTGCAAAAAGAGACATGGAGGGTCAGTTTTGACCCTGAACCCATCGGGGAAGATGAACCCAAACAACACAGAGAGGATGCACACTGTCCGCCTGTCTCTTTCGCTTTCTCTTGGATGGCCTTCGTGGGCAACGCAGATGTCAGGGACGCTGAAGATGCAACTGCAGCTCAAACTGTGACGCACAGAGGCATTCGCAGACCCGGGATGCTACAGCATCTGCAGGATCCATCCTCCTCTCTCTGCAGGCAGCGCGTTTCTGGTCCAAACGCATCAGTGACCGCTCCTCGAAGACTGCAGCAAGCTGGGAAATCGCCATGCTCCAGGCACTACGCTCCATAGCCAGGGACTGCAGCAAGCTGGGAAATCGCCATGCTCCAGGCACTACGCTCCACAGCCAGGGACTGCAGCAAGCTGGGAAATCGCCATGCTCCAGGCACTACGCTCCATAGCCAGGGACTGCAGCAAGCTGGAAAATCGCCATGCTCCAGGCACTACGCTCCATAGCCAGGGACTGCAGCAAGCTGGGAAATCGCCATGCTCCAGGCACTACGCTCCACAGCCAGGGACTGCAGCAAGCTGGGAAATCGCCATGCTCCAGGCACTACGCTCCACAGCCAGGGACTGCAGCAAGCTGGGAAATCGCCATGCTCCAGGCACTACGCTCCACAGCCAGGGACTGCAGCAAGCTGGGAAATTGCCATGCTCCAGGCACTACGCTCCACAGCCAGGGACTGCAGCAAGCTGGGAAATCGCCATGCTCCAGGCACTACGCTCCACAGCCAGGGACTGCAGCAAGCTGGGAAATCGCCATGCTCCAGGCACTACGCTCCACAGCCAGGGACTGCAGCAAGCTGGGAAATCGCCATGCTCCAGGCACTACGCTCCACAGCCAGGGACTGCAGCAAGCTGGGAAATCGCCATGCTCCAGGCACTACGCTCCATAGCCAGGGACTGCAGCAAGCTGGGAAATCGCCATGCTCCAGGCACTACGCTCCACAGCCAGGGACTGCAGCAAGCTAGGAAATCGCCATGCTCCAGGCACTACGCTCCACAGCCAGGGACTGCAGCAAGCTGGGAAATCGCCATGCTCCAGGCACTACGCTCCACAGCCAGGGACTGCAGCAAGCTGGGAAATCGCCATGCTCCAGGCACTACGCTCCACAGCCAGGGACTGCAGCAAGCTGGGAAATCGCCATGCTCCAGGCACTACGCTCCATAGCCAGGGACTGCAGCAAGCTGGGAAATCGCCATGCTCCAGGCACTACGCTCCATAGCCAGGGACTGCAGCAAGCTGGGAAATCGCCATGCTCCAGGCACTACGCTCCACAGCCAGGGACTGTAGCAAGCTGGGAAATCGCCATGCTCCAGGCACTTCGCTCCACAGCCAGGGACTGCAGCAAGCTGGGAAATCGCCATGCTCCAGGCACTACGCTCCATAGCCAGGGACTGCAGCAAGCTGGGAAATCGCCATGCTCCAGGCACTACGCTCCACAGCCAGGGACTGCAGCAAGCTGGGAAATCGCCATGCTCCAGGCACTACGCTCCACAGCCAGGGACTGTAGGCCTACTGAAGGAGTGTCAGCACCAGCATGATGCTTGTTTCACACTGCAGGATTTCTTTCCATCATGCAACTGTCTTCATGCCCCACTTGTTTCACAACATCATCAGTACGCATAAAGGGCATCACGATCATCTTTATTAAAACACCAATTAAATGACATACATCAACAAACAATTTTAGTTTTCACATTTTAATCATTCAAAATTCAGTACAGGTGATATCAAAGACATTTCAATTTGAAAGAATGAGTTTGTCAATAAAATTGTGTGTTAAGTGTTTACCTCATTCCAGATTTTTGACAAAGCTGATTCTATCATATCCTGTGCTATGCCTGACCTAGAAGTTAACTTTAAGAAGTTTGCTTCATTCATCATTTAATGTGTTTCATTGTCAGTTATGAGGAATATACATGTACATAAAGCTCTGATATTTCATATAAATATATGCTTTGACGTCACGACTGCCCCTTTCTCACATGAACTCATTAAAGTTTGTCGAATAAACATGGACTCATCCATGTTCAGTGTGGTAAATACGTGCATATTGGACACATTAGACATAAGGATTATTTACAAGCCAGCACAACAAGTGTCTAATGGACATGCCAGCACATGCTGGTGCATTTTGCCTATTGAGACCGCCTCTCTCTGTTGTACCACCATGCAAAGCTACAGCTGACTTTAAATGACGACTGGTCACTGTAACGTATAGGGACTGCAAAACAGCATACAGAGGTGAATACCAGCCACTGTGTGCACAAGGAAATGACACAGTGGAGAGACAACTTCTGTTAGAACACACACAGCAGAAGGGAGAATGAGAGGCCCACAGCATTTTCATTTACAGCCTCAATGCACATGGGTCTAGCAGGAGGAGCAGTGTTCCGTGCCTTGCGAGGTCTTATCAGCCATCTCATGTCCCTTTGCAACTCAATGGGCATAACTAGCAGCAACTGACAAACAGCAGCAGCAGCAGCAATGAAGGTAGGATCTCATGACTGGATGTCTCTGCATCAAAGTCAGGATTGCTTTTCTTGCTGGCTCCATTTTTACTGGGCCTGCCTCTGCTACTGCCATGGTGGCGACTGGCACAAAGGCCTTTGGAGGAATCATGCTGGTCACTGACCAATTCAACTCATCCCCATAGTGTCCTCTGCCAGTCTTTTCAATTCCATTCAATTACACAGAGACAATGTGCCATACACACAGTGGCTGCTACTTTTACTAAAGGAGAAACTAAGCTGAGCCTCCAGTGGTGAAATAGGAGCCCCAGTGCAGTATGAGGAAAGGACAAACAATGTTACAGTCTATCCGCCTTTGTAGGCAAAGCTAGGCAATGGATCACCCCTCAATATAATTACTATAATTGGTGAAAGTACAAGCAAAAAAAAGGCATGACACAATTTCCCTATTCACTTCTTCAGAGCCTCATAGGGACATGAAGTGGGTCAATTCTTACCCCAAACCCACAAGGGGGGGAGCAGCAATAGAAGTCCTGGAAAGACTTCACCTACAACCCTCTACGGTCTGCCACTCTCTCTCCTTCCACTGACAAAACCCACAAATGGAGGTTTACAAGATGCCTCCAAATTTCACAGAATGAACGGCTGAAATCCAAGTGTAGAGAATTCACTGATTTTACAAATTGTTGTAAACATGCTAAAGAGATAATGATTCCCCCTCTTCTTTTGCATAAAAAAATCAGATAACTAATTGTATACCTTTATTTTCAATAATCAAAATTTGAATCCAGCAGTGAGAAAATCCAGCTGGAATAGAAGTTAAACAACTCTACATGGCTCACACTGAACTGTGAAACTGCCAAGAAACTGTCCCATATTGTTGCAACTCATCTTTTTTTATATAACAAATTCAAAAGCAAAAACGTTTTAGAAAATCTTACATGCACAAAAGCTGTCTCCTGTTTTCACAGGCACTATGGTAATAAGGGGTCTATTGAGCATGTACCTCCTTTTTTGGTGGATAAAACTGTAACATGGAGCAGTGCATCCTATTCTCAGAGACTATACGGTAAAATAATGTCACTGACAATCCATCAGCTAACATTTATTGGAGAAAGGGGGGGGGGGGGGGGGGGGGGGGGAGAGGGGAAGAAGAGTGACACAGAAGAAACAAAAGGCTCTTTGCAGCTAACTAAATGAAAAAGCCCTGCAAGAAGCACATCAGCTAACATGCCTTTATCTGTGTCTGACGACTCACAGGAACAGATCAGACTGCTCCTCATTAATGGTCTTAACAGCCTGCCAATTTGTCTATCCCTCTGCCAGTCACTTGAGTCTGCAGCTGTCGGTGAAAAAAAAGTGTCAGTCTGTGGGTCCACAAAAGCCTGCAAGGTAAAGATCCCCTTCTCTTTCTCCTCAAGTGCATCAGTTAGGAACAGATTAGCTCGTCTGTTTTTGTTGGTCTCTGAAAGCTTGCTAGCTGTAGGTCAGGCCAGTCTATCTTTGTTGTTTGCAAGAGCCCTCTAGCTATAGCACAGGTCTGTCAGTCTGTCTTTGTTTATGAGAGTCCTCTAGCTAATGCACAGGTCTGTATTTCTTTATGAGCCCTCTAGCTATAGCACAGGTCTGTCTGTCTGTCTTTGTTTATGAGAGTCCTCTAGCTAATGCACAGGTCTGTCTGTATTTCTTTATGAGCCCTCTAGCTATAGCACAGGTCTGTCTGTCTGTCTTTGTTTATGAGAGTCCTCTAGCTAATGCACAGGTCTGTCTATCTCTCTGCTTTGTTTATGAGGGCCATCTAGCTATAGGACAGGTCTGTCTGTCTTTGTTTACAAAAGGGCCCTCTGGCTAGAGGTCAGGTCTGTCTGTCTGTCTTTGTTTGCATAAGAGCCCTCTAGCTATAGGTCAGGTCAGTCTGTCTGTCTTAAGTTTACAAAAGAACCCTTGAGCTACATAAATGCTGTATGCATGTCTACAGCAGCTTACAGATCAACATGTATTGGCTTAGAAGGCATACGTGGGCTTGGGATCATGATCTGTGCACTGGACAGGCCCATGAACTGAATCCACCTCCATAGCCTGGTCCACGGTCTTGGGGAGAGTGTCGTGTATCTCCTGCAGTTCATCAAGGGACGACATCTCCTCGGCTCTCCTGTCCACCTGGTTCAGGGAAGCTGAGGAGGCGGAGGAAGCTATGGAGGAGTTGGATATGGAGTGCAAGAAGGGGGGAGGCCCTGCCTGCTCTTCTGAAGGGGATGCAACTGCAGTCTGCAAGAGGCTTTCCTGCAGACAAAAAAAAAGAATAAATGAACAAATGAACGAATGAATGAATGAATGAATGAATGAATGGGACTATAATCAAAGAGGGCAGGCACTACAGCTGGTTGAAAAGTAAGAGCAAACAAGCCTTGTTTGCACTGGATGCACTCCAACATACTGCATGCCTGTGGCCTCATCCACCCTCCAATGTACTGCAAGACATTTACCAACATTTATCATTGGCTTCCGGCAAGATTGAAGGTATTATAAGATCTCCTTGCCAGGCAAAATGGAGAGTGAGGGCTAGGTTTTGATCTTCCTGTTCCATTCCGCTGATGAGCTTCAGAGATGGCACTTGCTGTGCCAGGGCTGGGCGTTATCTTCCATGGTAGTCTGAAGTCTGAAGTCTCAGTCAGGAATCAGTGACTCGTCCCTGCCATAGCCAACCCTCCTAGCCTCTTTGGCTGCTCTGGGCCACCCCTGACTGAGCTACTGGAGTAGACCCCAAAATCCCAGTAGCTAGAGGTTCCAGAGGATGTGGGGGACATGGAGCATGGATGGCCATATGTTGCACTCAATGCCCCACAGGAAGGAGAGAACAAGTGCCCATAAATGCAAACCCAGCATCTGGCCAGCATCCCAAACAGCAACTGGTAGAGGCCCTATGAACTGTCAGCCAGGCATTTAAACCACTCAACCGGAGTACTGCTTTTAGAAGTGCAGGTACTGAGACTTCCAGTCTTTTCCTTCTCCATCCACTGGCCCCTTGTTCCTCACTCCCCTCTTCTCCCAGACCAACCACAAAGATTTAATAGCATTATTGCTAACAAATATGGAGAGTTCTACATAGAATGAATGAAAACAAGAAGGGCAAAGCCCATACGACTCACATGCTTGACCTTGAACTTCATATGACCTTGACCTTCAGGTGACCTTCAAGGTCAAGGTCAAACAACTAAACCTACCATTGACATCATACACAAAGAAATGCTTTACACATTTTTCCTACCAAAATACATGTGACCTTGACCCAAGGTCAAGGTCATCCAAGGTCATGCAACACAAAGCTGTTAATTCAAGACATAGGAAGCACAATGGTGCTTATTGGCACTTTCTACCATGAGATATAGTCACTTTTAGTGGTTCACTACCCCATTTTGGTCACATTTCATAAGGGTCAAAGTGACCTTGACCTTGATGATATGTGACCAAATGTGTCTCATGATGAAAGTATAACATGTGCCCCACATAATTATTAAGTTTGAAACAGTTATCTTCCATAGTTCAGGGTCAAGGTCACTTCAAAATATGTATACAATCCAACTTTGAAGAGCTCCTGTGACCTTGACCTAGAAGCAAGGTCAACCAAACTAGCATCAAAAGATAGGGCTTGCTTTGACCTATATACCACTTGTAGCTAAGGTCGCCATTCTCAATAACGTGGGAAAAAATTGGGAAAATGTGAAAAATGACTGTTTTTGAGACCACATTTATGGCTCCTGTGACCTTGACCTTGAAGCAAGGTCAAGTCACTATGTATATTTTTTGAGGCCTTGTCATCATACACCATCATGCCACATTTGGTGTTGATAGACTTAATAGTCTCCGAGAAAAATCCAACGTTTAAGTTTTTTACGGACGGACGGACGGACGCCCGCCCGGACGGACGGACGGACGGACGGACGGACGACACGGCTCAGTACATAGACTCACTTTTGCTTCGCATGTGAGTCAAAAAAAGAATCAATGGAGTTTTACTTCCCATTGATCAGCCTTTGTAGGCTACTTACTTAAGACCATTGACCACAAACACTCACAAGAGCAGGTTATTGTAAGAGCATGTTCAATCTTGATTTCACTAGTCATTCACCTCTTACAAAGAGAGTAGGGAGATCATGGGGGTCTATTCTTGCCCCCGACCCACAGGGGGGTTCTACAGAGAGAAAGATTCCTATTGGCGACATCTGCTAGATCAAAAAAAAGCAGAGGGAGAAGAGTCTAAGAGAATAAGGGTATGCTCATTTCATGTACAGGGACATCCTCTCCTTCTAACAGGAATCTATGGCTCGAGAGCTTTCCACACGAAACAACCAAAGAGCTGCAAAGGAGATCCCAAAATTGTATTTTACACAAAGTTAGTTTTAAAAAACTTCACAGAGAGACACAAAACACATGTTACAGGCCTTTATTTTGTTAAAATAAGGACAACTATTACTAGAAATAGGTGCATTAGATGGAGTAGAAATATGAACACATTCTACAATGAAAAAGGTCTTTATGTGCAACAGGTAAAACAAGTGGAGAGTAGCACAACACATAGCCTGAGCAGTTTGATGCCTTTCTCATCAGCTGGGGCCCCTGGCTCCTCAGTTTTCAGCCTCTGTACCCCCTGTGGGTTGGAGGTGTAAAAAGTGTCCCACCTCATCTCCGTAAGAGGTGAATAACTAGGGACATTGTGACTTGATTTGTGCTTACTCTAAACCATTCTAGGGATTTTGTGCTCAGTGGCCTAACATAACCTACAAAGGCTGATAGGCCTGTAAAAATCCATCTAACCATCTATCTAAGCTAGCCCCATTGAGATGTGCAATAGTGGGTGAAGAACTTCTTCAGTATACTCCCCGTGTGGGTTGGGAATGAGAATAGACCCATGTTTCCCTATGCAATTTGTCAGAAGAAGCAAATAAATAGGAACAGACTTGTGCTTACTCAACATAATTTCATTGATTCTGTGATTAATGGCCTTACACAGCCTGACAAGACAATGACTAACAGGCCGTAAAAATCCATCCATCCATCCATCCATCAACCTCTGTCCACACAAGCAGGATGGGTAAAGCTCTAGGGAGAGAGATTCCAATCCTGCAATGACAAAAGGAGACAAATGTTTCCAGGACAAAGAGGGAAAGGATCTTCAGTCCAAGGCATGCTCAAAGAGAGAAAGGTTCGCATGAGCAATGCCTGGGGTGCGTTGCTTACACTAGGAACCGTGCAAGATCTTGCAAGGAATAGGCCGTTGTCAACATGATGAAAGCAGATGTAAGGGCAGTCAGATGTTTTACACATGTTGACACCGGCCTATTATTTGCCAACTAGGTAGACTAAGCACAGTTCCCATGATGTAGAGGGGAACTCCACAACTCCACTATGTACTTTTTTGACTGTGTGGAGGAAGTGCGCCTTATAAATAAACATATTATTATTATTATTATAAGAAACCTCAAGAAATGGTCAGATGCTGCCAAGTAAGGGTCTCTGTGCAGTGCCTTGGAAATCAACTTCTCAGGCAGGAAAAGGCTCCTGCGGGTGAAAAGGGGTCAACAGAAAAAAAGGGTCCTGAAAGATCCTCCTCCACATAAGCAGATCAAGTTCTTAGGGGTGGGGGGGAAGAACATGACAAAGTAGGGAGAGGACTCACTTCAGGATTCCAAGGGGTGTTGATAGGCTCTGGTACCCCAGGAAAGAAGTACAGGTTGCGGGTGAGTGTGGACCGATGCTCCGAGACCTGCTTCAATCCACTGGCTGTTTCTGCTTGACTGACCAGTCGAGTTACCTACAACACACACACACACACACAAAACATGAAAGCATGATGATGCAGCGGTATCAGGTACTTGGGTACATCAATATGTGACAACAACCCAGCTATGTGTATTCACAAGAAATCCACACATGAGAGAAACCAGCAATCTGCACATGAAGCAGCCATTTACTGATTTAGTGCATTTGATGAGATGACATCCACATGTGAGTCCCCAAATAATACTACTGCAAATGCAAACTAGATCTATATGAAACAAGGGCAAAGCCCATACGACTCACACGATTGACCTTGACACGACCTTGACCTTGACATGACCTTCAGGTGACCTTCAAGGTCAAGGTCAAACAGCTAAACCTAGCAATGACATCATACACTAAGAACTGCTTTACACATTTTTCCTACCAAAATACATGTGACCTTGACCTTGGGTCAAGGTCATCCAAGGTCATGCAACACAAAGCTGTTAATTCAAGACATAGGAAGCACAATGGTGCTTATTGGCACTTTCTACCATGAGATATGGTCACTTTTAGTAGTTCACTACCCCATTTTGGTCACATTTCATAAGGGTCAAAGTGACCTTGACCTTGATGATATATGACCAAATGTGTCTCATGATAAAAGTATAACATGTGTAGTACAATGTTATGAAGTTTGGAAGAGTTATCTTCCATAGTTCAGGGTCAAGGTCACTTCAAAATATGTATACAATCCAACTTTAAAGAGCTCCTGTGACCTTGACCTTGAAGCAAGGTCAAGCCACTATGCATGTTTTTTTATGCCTTGTCATCCTACACCATCATGCCAAATTGGGTGTTGATTAACGTTGGATTTTTCTCGGAGACTTAAAGTTTTTAACGGATGACAGGACGCCCGGACCCCCGGACCAGACGCCCGGCACGGGTGACCTAGCATGAAAGTATAACATGTGTACTACAATGTTATGAAGTTTGGAAGAGTTATCTTCCATAGTTCAGGGTCAAGGACACTTCAAAATATGTATACAATCCAACTTTAAAGAGCTCCTGTGACTTTGACCTTGAAGCAAGGTCAATCAAACTGGTATCAAAAGATAGGGATTATTTTGCCCTATACACCATATATAGGTCAGGTATCCAATCTCATAAACCTCAGAGAAAATTGGGAAAATGTGAAAAATGGCTGTATTTTAGACAACATTTACGGCCCCTGCGACCTTGACCTTGAAGCAAGGTCAAGTCACTATGTATGTTTTTTGACGCCTTGTTATCATACACCTCATGCCAAATTGGGTGTTGATAGACTTAATAGTCTCCAAGAAAAATCCAACGTTAACATTTTTACGGACGACACCACGCCCGGACGGACAAAACGGGTGAGTACATAGACTCACTTTTGCTTCGCATGCGAGTAAAAAAAAGCTTTGCATCTCCAAACACACAAAATAATTGGGACTGTTTTTTTGTTGGATTTTTTTTTTTTTTTTTTGGGGGGGGGGGAGAAGAGAGGAAGAGGAGATATGAGGAAACATTTTGATCATGGCATTACCCTGAAGCAAATCAACTAAAGGGTGTGATCCCATCATCAACTGCTCTAGCAAAAGATACAGCAAAATTTATATTTGTTCAGAAAAACTCTTCCACTTCCTTTGGAGACCTTTGAAATTATCCACCAATTTAGCAGCTTCTCTATTTGAATTACATTCCTTAAATAGAAATAGACTTATCAAAATCTTTTCCTGGGTCACCAAACAGAATATCTAATTTAGTCATCTTTATTTCTCTCTTTTCCTTTTTGGTTCAGAGAAGCTGTTGTTTGATTTTATTCAAATTCCTGGCCGAATCCACATTCCACAAGGTGTTCTAGAGTTTCTGCTTCCATGTTGCAGAAAGCACAAGTATCATTGACCACAACTTTCATTTTAAAGAGGAAATCTTTGTAACATGCAGTGCGACCCATGGACCACTCCCTGCACCCTAGTGTGACAAATGTCTCTCTAACAAGGGGACTACAGGCTCTCAATACAATTGCAAAAGTCAACAATGACATGGTACCTGAAGTCCCATTGTTTAACAGACTCAACAGCTTGCACATTTTTAAACTTTAAACTCTCTCTCAGGAACAGAGTAAAGCACAAACTCAAAGTAGGACTGAAAAACAATTTTGCAAATTGTTGTGCCCAGAAATCAAAGCAACTTCATCCATTACTTTGTAATATGATTTTTCTAAGAAAGTATCCAATTGGCTGCTCACAGTTCTGTGCTGTTTGATTGAGGAGGAGGGGGAGGGGAGGGAGGGAGGAGGAGGAGGAGGAGGAGGAGGAGGAGGAGGAGGAGGAGGAGGAGGAGGAGGAGGAGGAGGAGGAGGAGGAGGAGGAGGAACTTGAATTTCAACCCATCTCAAACGGAAAATTAGATGAATCTACATGCATGTTCTGAAGGGAAAGCCCGCGGTCTAGGGGGAATCAACTCAAAAGGCATGTTAAAGTAATTATCTCCCCTTTCCTACAGCCTTACAAAACTTTCCTGCCAGCAATCATCTCAGACTGTCCAGGTCAGGCAAATGGGCAGGCAGGTTGATCAGAACAGGTGAGGGAGACAGCAGGACAGGTGAGATGGACAGAAATATGAGACAGATGGAAAGGCAGGTGAGATAAAAGGAATGGTAAGGTGGACACAGATGGGAAAAGAGAGAGGGAAAAGAGACAAAGAGGGGAAAAGAGAGAGAGAGAGAGAGAGAGAGAGAGAGAGAGAGAGAGAGAGAGAGAGAGAGAGAGAGAGAGAGAGAGAGAGAGAGAGAGAGAGAGAGAGAGAGAAATGCAAGAAAAGACAAAGAGGACAGAAATACAGCAGACCGGTAAGGAGAGAAAGACAGTTGGACAGAAGCACAAGTGAGATGGATAGAAGAGCAGACAAAACAGAATGACAGACAGTGGACAGGACAGAAGCAGTGATAAGAAAAACATGTGAGATGGACAGCACAAATGAGACAGACAGACAAGTAAGATAGACCTGCAGGCAAGAAGGACAAGAAAAGTTAGACAAAATGACAGATACATGAATAACAGGGCAGACAAAAACATAGTTAGGGAAGACAGACAGAAAGAAAGCACAAGAGACAGAGGAACAGTGATGGACAAATGGACAAAGCTCAGTGGACAAAGATGCCAGACTCTGACCTTGGTCATCAGTTCAGAAAGATGGTCTGTGGCTGCGTACTTCCGCAGGACAAACACCAGTGCCTGGATGAACCAAGTTCCTGTCTTGATGTTCCTCCATGACACATAGTCTGCAATACATCACACCACTCTGTAGTGGATTTGCATTACAGCTACAACATGTGAGAAAATCAGTCACTAAACAATGGAAACATAGTGGATATGCATCACACTTACAACATAGAGAAAATCAGTCACGCAAAAAACCAAATATATCCCAGCTGCTCTATGATGGGAATACATCAAAGATGTTTGAAGATGGAGGTAGTTGCTAATGACATCTCACTCTAGGATTAAATCGTCACATTAGTACTCTCTGCATACAAAGAGTCTGAAAGACAATATATTGAAAGCAATCATAATCACTATGACCAAAAAAAAATCACTGTTATTCTACAATGGAAGTGGTCGATAATGATGCCCCACCCAAAAACCACATTGTCACATTACTCTCTATGTACAATGGATGGGTGGATATTATGGCCTATCAGCCTTTGAAGGCTATGTAAGGCAATTGATAAAGAAAAAAATCGTTAGAGCTGACAGAATGAGACCGAGTCAAAGTTATAATTTCTGTTGTATTTCGCCTTTTATGAATCATGTAGAGATACGCAGTGGGTCAGTTCTTACCCCCAACCCACAAAGGGACTCTATATACAAAGTGTCTGAAAGACAAGCTACTGAACAATTCTTGAATCTGAAAAGAGACCCTATGACTAATGTTTGTCGACTGGTCAGAGCGGCACAGCAGCAAAATGACCATTGACTGCCTTGCAGGAGCAAGTGATCAAGACTCTCACATTCGACAGCACTTGTCTGCAAAAATCAACCCGATGGCAAATTTCATTATGTCATCTCACAGGATATTATTCTATTGGTCAGCCTAGGAGTGATAACTGATCAAATATTCCTGCTTAAATAATTCATAGAAGTATGTAAATGTGTTCAGCGAACAGAGACTAAAAGGAAAAAATGATTTTGCATGTGTGTGTGTGTGTGTGTGTGTGTGTGTGTGTGTGTGTGTGTGTGTGTGTGTGTGTGTGTGTGTGTTGGGGAAGTTTGTGAGGTGTAAACATGCCAGATGATCTACAGTGGAGAGAGAGAGAGACAGAGAGAGACACAGAGAGAGAGAGAGAGAGAGAGAGAGAGAGAAAGAGAGAGATAGGAGAGAGATAGGGGAGAGAGAGAGAGAGAGAGAGAGAGAGAGAGAGAGAGAGAGAGAGAGAGAGAGAGAGAGAGAGAGAAAGAGAGGGAGGGAGAGAGGAGGGAGGGAGGGAGGGGGGGGAGGGAGGGAGGGAGGGAAGGAGAGAGGGAGAGAGGGAGGGGAGGGAGGGAGGGAGGGAGGGAGGGAGGGAGAGAGAGAGAGAGAGAGAGAGAGAGAGAGAGAGGGAGGAGGGAGGGAGAGAGAGAAGAGAGAGAGAGAGAGAGAGAGAGAGAGAGAGAGAGAGAGAGAGAGAGAGAGAGAGAGAGAGAGAGAGAGAGAGAATGCAGGAACATGTTCAATGTTTGCCCCACTTATTATTAAATTTCTCAGTGTGCCAGCTTCTGAAGGCTGGAAGTCATTCTGTTTCTTTGACAGACACACACTCCATGTCCTACCTGCTGTGGTGGCCAGGGCCATGAAGGCTTCTGCCTTGGAGGGTCGAGTGCGCTCACAATTGGCATCTGCCATGTTCTGGTCTGCCTTGTTCAGGTGCAGATTCTTCAGGGCCTGGATCATGTCCTCTGTTGGCTGGCTGGGCACTGACCCGACATCTTCCTTTCCTGCATCACATTCACAAACAAAACGCTAAGAAAACATGCTAGGCAGAGGACAGGAATAAGGGGAAGTAGGTAGAAAAGAGGGAAAATGAAACAGGATGAGACCTTAATAAACCGAGGTCTAGTGTGTGATACGCATTCACAACATCACAAGAAGGGCAAAGCCCATACGACTCACATGCTTGACCTTGACCTTTACATGACCTTGACCTTTACATGACCTGACCTTCAGGTGACCTTCAAGGTCAAACAACTAAACCTACCAATGACATCATGCACTAAGAAATGCTTTACACATTTTTCCTACCAAATTCCATGTGACCTTGACCCAAGGTCAAGGTCATCCAAGGTCACGCAACACAAAGCTGTTAATTCAAGACATAGGAAGCACAATGATGCTTATTGGCACTTTCTACCATGAGATATGGTCACTTTTAGTGGTTCACTACCCCATTTTGGTCACATTTCATAAGGGTCAAAGTGACCTTGACCTTGATGATATGTGACCAAATGTGTCTCATGATGAAAGTATAACATGTGTACTACAATGTTATGAAGTTTGGAAGAGTTATCTTCCATAGTTCAGGGTCAAGGTCACTTCAAAATATGTATACAATCCAACTTTAAAGAGCTCCTGTGACCTTGACCTTGAAGCAAGGTCAATCAAACTGGTATCAAAAGATAGGGATTACTTTGCCCTATACACCATATATAGGTGAGGTATCCAATCTCAAAAACTTCAGAGAAAATTGAGAAAATGTGAAAAATGGCTGTTTTTTAGACAACATTTATTGCCCTTGCGACCTTGACCTTGAAGCAAGGTCAAGTCACTATGTATGTTTTTTGAGGCTTTGTCATCATACACCATCATGCCAAATTGGGTGTTGATAGACTTAATAGTCTCCGAGAAAAATCCAACGTTAAAGTTTTTCACGGACGCCCGGACGGACGACACGGGTGAGTACATAGACTCACTTTTGCTTCGCATGTGAGTCAAAAAATCAAAACGAAATAGAGACAAATCTACAAGAAGGGCAAAGCCCATACGACTCACATGCTTGACCTTGACCTTTTTATGACCTTGACCTTCAGGTGACCTTCAAGGTCAAGGTCAAACAACTAAACCTACCAATGACATCATACACAAAGAAATGCTTTACACATTTTTCCTACCAAAATACATGTGACCTTGACCCAAGGTCAAGGTCATCCAAGGTCATGCAACACAAAGCTGTTAATTCAAGACATAGGAAGCACAATGGTGCTTATTGGCACTTTCTACCATGAGATATAGTCACTTTTAGTGGTTCACTACCCCATTTTGGTCACATTTCATAAGGGTCAAAATGACCTTGACCTTGATGATATGTGACCAAATGTGTCTCATGATGAAAGTATAACATGTGCCCCACATAATTATTAAGTTTGAAACAGTTATCTTCCATAGTTCAGGGTCAAGGTCACTTCAAAATATGTATACAATCCAACTTTGAAGAGCTCCTGTGACCTTGACCTTGAAGCAAGGTCAACCAAACTGGTATCAAAAGATAGGGCTTGCTTTGACCTATATACCACTTGTAGCTAAGGTCGCCATTCTCAATAACGTGGGAGAAAATTGGGAAAATGTGAAAAATGACTGTTTTTGAGACCACATTTATGGCTCCTGTGACCTTGACCTTGAAGCAAGGTCAAGTCACTATGTATGTTTTTTGAGGCCTTGTCATCATACACCATCATGCCACATTTGGTGTTGATAGACTTAATAGTCTCCGAGAAAAATCCAACGTTTAAGTTTTTTACGGACGCCCGGACGGACGGACGCCCGGACGCCCGGACGGACGGACGGACGACACGGCTCAGTACATAGACTCACTTTTGCTTCGCATGTGAGTCAAAAATCACGCACTATAAAGATCCTGACGCTCATGTCCTCGACGGGTGGGTGTCGGCCACAGTAAAAACACCCAGCATGCACAATTTCTCCTTTGTGGAAAACAGTGTGCCAGCGCCCTTGGCAGCAGGACACTGGTCTCATTGACTTGAGACACTACACACTGAGAGGCAGCCTCGACATCGGCTGAAGCGCTTTGAGTCTCACTGAGTGGGAGTATCGCGCGGTATAAGAGTGATTTAACAACAACAACAACAACATAGGGATAAGAGGCAGACAATGAGAAGGAGGAGGGAGAAGGGGGAGGAAGAAGAGGCAGACAAGAGAGAACAGGACAAGAAGGGAGAGGAAGAGGAGGGGGAGAATGATTAAGAGGACAAAGATGACTTGGAGAGCACAAGGAGGAAGTGGAGGATGGAGATGGAGGAGGAGGGGGGGGGGGGGGGGGGGGGCAAATGAGGAGGAGAAGGAGGAGCAGGAGCAGGAGGAGGAGCAGAAGCAGGAGCAGGAGCACGAAGAGTAGGAGCAGGAGGAGGAGCGAAAGAAGGAGGAGCAGGAGCAAGAGCTGGAGGAGAAAAGTAGTGGGAGGAAGTGCAACAGCAGTAGGAGAGCATGGATGGAGTGGGAGGACGAAGTAAGTAGTGAAGCCTGAGTAAGTGGGTGGAGAAGGAATAGTTGGGTGGAGCAGGGCTCACAAGGCAGACTAACACTAGGCATGACAGGAGCTTGAGGAACACTCACTGCCTTGGCAAGCCTGGATGAAGAAGAGCTTGGGTTTGTCCACCAGAGTGGGGGCCTTGTCGCCATCAAATCTGTCCAGGAAGTAGGAGAGATGGACAGTCTTACCGTCCACCCCAAACACACTGTCCTTTTCTCCATGGCTAAGTACAAACACCACCAGGCAGTCAGACTTGCTGTGGTCAGACAAGGCCTCCTGTGTCAGCACAATCTCCATTTCCTGGTGAAAGGGAAAACCACAGTGAGAAACACAAAAATAGAAAGAGCAAAGGCAAGTGTCCATGTGAAAAGGAAACACAAGTTTTGCTCACTTGCATAATCATATGAATCAAAATATCAAAATATATCAAAACAAACCCAACCCACACCCAAGAAAACAGAACTACCTGTCACTACCATCAAAGACAAACAGATTTCATTACCCAATTGTGCAATTCTCCATTCCACTTTGAAATAAATCTTGAGGCAGGTAAGATCATTGCCTCTTTAATCAACTTAAACATTCTATAAAGCTCCCGAGCATTTCTAGAGATACCTTGAGTTCATTGGATTTTATTTTGAAAAATGCACAACAAAGTATAGATCCCAAATTGTCTGTAAAAAAAACACACAACAAAATGCTTGATTTCATTGCTTTGTTGCCTATTTGGATGATTACTCAGAATAACTTCCTATTACTTCAAACTCCTTTTCACCTGTAAGCTCACAACGGTGATCTGACCTTAAAAAAACCACTAAGTACAACATAGTTGGAGTGACAAGGCAGAAAATGTGACTGGTGTATGACTTGATTGGTAATTCAACTGAGTGAAGCAATTTCTGGCTTCTGGAATCATTTTTCTGGCATCTCCATGAGTTTTGAAGATATCTACAGCCTAAAAAGGGGTTCTATTAACAGTTTTTGAGAAGTGTTTACTTTTCTGTGATAGGTGAAAAGCACAGAGTCTGTGAAAATAGAATCTGGTAAGATTTCAATACCCAATGGCATCATAACCAGTGCTTATTACATAATTCTGATATAGTCTTTCCTTGGCCTGCTCTGCCCACTCATATTTGAAACCTTTTTTTTTAAACTTTGTAAAATGCATTTGACCCTCATTGCTAAGCACTGTGTACACTCACTGTGCCTGTCAACTTCAATGACCACTTTCTAAAACAACTGACTTGCAGTAAATTGACTACAGTCTGCAACAACAAATTTGGATGATAAGATTTCTTTAACTCATGCACCGATTTTAAGCTCCGGTTTTGTAGTTTTTCATACCAACAACTCAAAATTATTATATCCGACTTGATGATGTACCTTTCGTTGGAGCAGGTCACAAATGTGACTACTACAAAATGGGTCGAAAGTCACCCAATCTCATTTTGTGATAGCAACGGAATATAGTGAGAGGAGAAATGTATGTCAGTTTAGAGTTTATGATAGATTTGGAACCTCAATACCATGGCATTATGTTTTATTAAAATTCAGTTATTTTCTTTGCTTATTCTGCAAAAAATCAGATCTTACCCTACTGAAATAGGAGTGAAAATTTCTCAGAGAAATCAGTACTTTGTCCACGCATGAGTGATAAACTGTAAACAGATTAGCCACATGTTGCTTATTAGTAGAGTACATTCTCCAAACCCATCTTTTCTGAGTTTTTTTCCATAGGTAGCTGTCCAGGTGGTCAGCCAATTTACCCAGTTCAAAATAGCCTACATTTTCTTAGCCCTCTTTCTCACATCATCATAACAGTGAGTACCAGTCCTCTGCAGCTCATAACTTTGTCACTATTCCTCCTATTGTCAAGCTGTTTGCATCACTGGAAAGAGGAGTGTTTTCGTTTTACGACGACACTGATAGTTCAGGATTTCCAAGAGGTGACATCCATCTCAGTTTGTGGTGGAGGGTGACAGGTATTCTGCAACTCCTTCCCATCCATCACACTGTGTGGGGATTGGAAGCTGCTCAGCTGCAGCTCTCAATCCACAGCTGTTTCTACCAGGGGTGTGGGGTTAGCAGACAGGAAAATTTCAGACCAGGATTTTGCTGAACAGTTTCTTGGGAGCATTGCTTCAACTCTTTAAAACCTCCTCCAACTTTCATTTTCTGCCATCTTGTCCACATCTAGAATCTTTTCACCCCCTAAAGATTTAGTTCATCCAAGTTGCTTGGCACATAATCTGTTGATAAACACAATTTCTTCTCTAATTTATCTGATTCAGGGACTGTCAACCTAAATATGACTGCCTTGATAGATGCTGCATTCAGCATCGTTTTTATCACACAAAACATAATTTCACAGTGCCCCACACACAAAATATAATTTCACAGTGCCCCCCACACAAAGTATAATTTCACAGTGCCCCACACACAAAATATAATTTCACAGTGCCCCACACACAAAAAACTTCAAGAACACAGTTCTTTCTCTACTTATCACAATGGCATCTTCACCATAGCCTCTACCACAAAGTGAATACCCCATAATGCCTTGCAGGGTTCAAAGGCCAACAAGAATTGAATTGGCACTACTTGAGGTGGCATCTGTGCTGAATCCAGCAATGAAGGTAAATGTAATAAGCACATCACATGCTGTGGAAAGAGCTTAAGACCTCTCCTTGCTAAGCTCTTGATCTCTATGATGTTAAAAAGGTCAGTAATTGGAGGCTGTAATCCAGTGTAACAGCAGGAGAAAAAAGTCATCATCTTGAGACAAACCTCTGCAGTGAGGTCTCGATGGAGAATGACCTTGAAGCCCAGTTTGTGGAATGTTTCTCCAATGGCAGCCTCATCCTCCTTGGTTCCTTGCCTGTCATCCAGTTTGACCTGATTGTCTCTCGCCTTCTCAAAGTTCTCATTGTCGATGATGACAGCATGGCCACGGCAACCACTCGTCAAAGGAAACACATCCTGGAAAAAGACAGACTTGTAGTAAAAATGGACCCCTAAATACCAAATATCCCTCTGTAACAGAGCTTCTCAACTCAGCAAAATTACTTTCTCCTTTTTTAAAACTATCTCCAATCATGCTACCACTACTATGGATGTATGCACCTTTTTTTAACACTGAGGCATGTTCAAGGCCCTAGCAATGAAAACTGAAATAGGTAGGTTTTTAGTCCCTTCTTAGTTTAAATTAGCATGACTGTCTGATTTTTTTCAGTCCTTCAGGATTTGCATTCCAGATTCTTGGACTGACAAAAGATAAGGATCTACACCCATGTCTCTTCAAATTTCTTTGCAGAACACACAAGAGAAGCTTCTTTGATGACCACAGGTCTCTGGATGATGTGTAGCCTTTTATGAGGTCTGACATGTATTGAGGAGCAGTGCCAGAAACACACTTAAAGAAAGTGCTACTACTGCTACTATAACTACTGTTACTAGTACTACTCATCCCATTACCCTTGACTAGATCCTTCAGGCATCAATGATGAATATCTGACAAGCTCACACCAACTTCTTTGGCATTCTGCCACCCTCTGGGTACTGCCATGGGACAAGTCTGTCCACTCTTTGGTGTAAAGGTCAAAGTTATCTTTTTTATATTGTGACTTTCCACTCATTGATGGGTGCTCAAACAACACACTGCGACTCCCTGGTAATCAAGAAAACCCCCACAAAAAACAGGCCATCAATGCAGTTTATTAAAACAATTTTTTAAAACATTAAAGATCTACCTTAATTTGATATTTTCCTCCTAGCATTATGAGGACTGTGCATCAGTGATGTATACATATATTTAGAGTTTGTACCTGTAGAAAACACATTAACACATTAAAACACACACACACACACACACACACACACACACAACACACACAGAGAAAATGAAGACAAGGAAATTGTGACATATAGACAAGATGCAGCATGGGTAACTAGTTCTGACAAAGGTACTTAAGGTGGTATCATGCTCATGGAAGACATCCAAGAGTGTGATAGAGGTGGAGTCAAACAGTTGACCAGATTTGTGGTGACCACTTCAAATGCATTTTCTGGCATTATCTGCCAGTGTGTCTTTTGCCACAACATATTATATATTGTCAGGTAGAGTGAGCCTTGAATAATGGGAAGAAGTGAGATTAAAAATAAACAAAAAAAGGAGAACAAAGGAGACAAGTAGAGAAGGGGAGAAAAAAGAAGCAAGCATGGAAGTATGGAAGAAATAAAAGAAGGAAAGATGGAAGAAAAGAAAGAGTGCAGTGAGGATGCAAAGATGGAATGGAAGTTGGCAGGAAGGAAGAAGAACAAACAAAAGAACAAATGGAGTTTTACAGCCTATCAGATTGTGTAGGCCATGTAAGGCCACTGAGCATGAAGATCACTACTGCTGGTTCTTGTACGCGCAAGTCAAGCCTCCATTTCCACCTAGAGTTATATTTGCCATTTAAATAAGAGGACAGGAGGAAACAAGGAAGATGAAAAAAGGAAAAAAGGAAGGAAGGGGAAAAGGTAGAAAGGAAAAAGGTAGGTAAGAAAAAAGGAAGGAAGAAAGGAAGAAGGAAAGAAAAAGGAAGAAGGAAAATAAAGAAGGAAAGAGGAAGACATGAAGGGAGAAAAAAGGAAGAAGAAGGAAGAAAAAAGGAGAAAAAAGAAGAAGGAAAGGAAGTAAAAAGGGGAGTACGAGTAGGAATCAGTTTATTTTGTGGGCCTCAGGCCCATTACAAGGAGAAACAAGAAGGGCAAAGCCCATACGACTCACATGCTTGACCTTGACCTTTATATGACCTTGAACTTCATGTGACCTTCAAGGTCAAGGTCAAACAACTAAACCTACCAATGACATCATACACTAAGAAATGCTTTACATATTTTTCCTACCAAAATACATGTGACCTTGACCCAAGGTCAAGGTCATCCAAGGTCATACAACACAAAGCTGTTAATTCAAGACATAGGAAGCACAATGGTGCTTATTGGCACTTTCTACCATGAGATATGGTCACTTTTAGTGGTTCACTACCCCATTTTGGTCACATTTCATAAGGGTCAAAGTGACCTTGACCTTGATGATATGTGACCAAATGTGTCTCATGATGAAAGTATAACATGTGCCCCACATAATTATTAAGTTTGAAACAGTTATCTTCCATAGTTCAGGGTCAGGGTCAGGGTCACTTCAAAATATGTATACAATCTAACTTTGAAGAGCTCCTGTGACCTTGACCTTGAAGCAAGGTCAACCAAACTGGTATCAAAAGATAGGGCTTACTTTGCCCTATATACCATATATATGGCCGGTTACCAATCTCAAAAACTTCAGAGAAAATTGAGAAAATGTGAAAAATGACTGTTTTTTAGACAACATTTATGGCCCCTGTGACCTTGACCTTGAAGCAAGGTTAAGTCCCTGTGTATGTTTTTTGAGGCCTTGTCATCATACACCATCATGCCACATTTGGTATTGATAGACTTAATAGTCTCTGCCCGGACGGACGAAAAGGGTGAGTACATAGACTCACTTTTGCTTCGCATGTGAGTAAAAAAAACCTGCAACAAAACCAAAGTAGCTAATAGCAAATATTTAAGACTTGTACAAGTCTTGCATACGTGCGAAATAGCGACAAGTCAATCTCATCGGCGTCATTGTCCGACTGGTGTCCACAGCATTACAAAGTCTGCACTACTTGTGCTTTACGCGGCAGGGCTGCCGCCGTCTCTGCAACATGCTAGCGCCAGCCAGGTGTCCGCTGTCATCCCTCTCGCTGGGCTGCTTCGTCGGCCAGACAGCGCGTGCCCACCTCTCTGATGCGATGGTGATGGCCTTCGATCTTGGTCACAATTACCATCGGATGTATCCTGGTTTGAAGGCGCCTCAGATGGAAGAGGTGACGTGCAGACTTGTCTCAGATCGGAAGGGCAGGCATGTTGTGGTAACTCGCTCCTGTCTCTGTTGACACGGTTGGGCTCACCAGAAAACTCCTCTGGTGAAGGGTGATCCAACTCATCTCTGGCAGCTTGTGCGGCTTCCTTCTCCCGGAGCTGCTGGAACACTTCCCTGAGTTCCCTCATGAGGTTGCAATGTTGGAGGGTTTTCTGCAATTGAACACAGTGTGTCAGAGGACACAACACACACGGCTGGCAGCGCGTCGTTGTCCTCTCCCCGCGTCAGCATGAAACGCATGAACCTCTCGGCGTGCAGGCGAATTTTGTGCAACAGGTTCGCTATATTTGAAAATGTTCGAATTTTCTCTATTTTCAACATCGAAGGGAGCAGAAGTGAGAGAATTAAACCGTGACTGCTCACCATGCCTGTTGATGTGCTCATGGCGTCGTTATTGATCTCGCCGCACTTGTGCCGGTGGTTTTCTTCTCCAGCAGCTGGTGGAATGCGCTAGGGAAGATGGCTGGCCACCCCGACGCACAAAGCGAAGCACTACGCCAATAGTTTCATTTTCAGCAGCAACTTTCCATGAGGACAGCTCCTCAGAAACAAGCAGTGTGGAAAGCAAGGCCTCAACAACACCTGGTAGTCCAGATACTGGCCGTTTGTCCACACTATTCTGACGAACCAGCAAACTTTTGGCGGAGCAACGTTAACACGTCTTGTCAGGTCAGCGAGCGAGCCGGAAGTGAGTAAAAAGAGGAGGAAAAAAGAAAAGAAGGAAATAAGGAGGAAGACAAGGAAGAACAGAAAAAGACTTTAGGAAGAAGAAAGAAAAAGAATGAAAAAGGGAGGGAGGAGGGAAGGAAGGAAGGAAGGAAGGAAAGAAGGAAGGAAGGAAGGAAGGAAGGTAGGTATCACTCACAGGGGAATTTGAAAGCTGGGCTGCATGGGGGGAGCACCATGTCAGCGGAATCTCCTTTGGCTTGGGCAGGCTGTCGTCTGGCCACTCTGCAACCCAAGACAAGACATCCATCAGCAAAGAAGTCTGCTTGATACCAATGAAGATCTGTCTCCAGCTACCAAAGTCAGCCTCCTATCAGGTCCTGTCTGCCTTCCAGCATCTCCAGCCTGTCATCTCATGGTGCCTGTCTGCGTGTTCTACATGGAGCCTGCCATCTCCCACTTCAGCCAGCCTTCTTATGATTCTAATCAACCTATCCACATATCTATCAACTGCATTTTCATGCTCAGCGGGTCAGCTATCTAGTAATTCAAGTAAACCAGCTACTTACTGCTTTAGTTTGTCTTAGCCACACACAATGTCAGTCTACCCTCAAATTCCATCTGCCATCTACTTGCTGGAAAACTATGTTCTGACACCCACTCTAGTTTCAAACCCAGTATCCCTTCTTGGTTGGGAGTAACAATGGACCCACTGTGCCTCCCTATGTGATTCCGAAAAGGCAGAAAACTTGGGAAATTATGTCTTGACTTATGCTTGCAGCTCTGACGATTTTGAAGTAGATGGCCCCATGACAGCTTATACATGTATAGCCTACTCAGAGTGATAGGCTGTCAAGTCTTATTCAGTCAGTCCCTCAAATCCAGGAACCTTAGCCTTCCAACAATATCAGTCTACCTTCTATCCATTCTGGGCAGCCTTGCAACAATTTCCCACTGTCCTCTTCTTCATCCAGTCCATTGATATGCCTTTCATCAGTTCCTGTCAGAAGCCCAGTGGCTCTGGTCCTTCTTGTGGGTTTATTTCTTGGTCTACATCCTCTCTCAACTCAATGCAGTCTTCCAGAATGACCCCCAGTGGGTTGGGGGTAAAAAAACACCCACCTCATTTTCCTACAAGATTCATAAATTGTGCATAACTAGGGAATTGATACTTAAGCTGCTCTTACTCTGACTACTGCTTTTCATGATTAAGAGGATTACATAGTCTACAAAGGCTGACAGGCCTTTAAACTGCTTTCAGCATTTCACCATCAGTCTTCCAGTGACTGGATTGCAATCCAGCATCTCACCATCAGTCTTCCAGTGACTGGTTTGCAATCCAGCATCTCATCATCAGTCTTCCAGTGACTGCTTTGCAATCCAGCATCTCCAGCATCTCACCATCAGTCTTCCAGAGACTGAATTGCAATCCAGCATCTCATCATCAGTCTTCCAGTGACTGGTCTGCAATCCAGCATCTCCAGCATCTCACCATCAGTCTTCCAGAGACTGAATTGCAATCCAGCATCTCACCATCAGTCTTCCAGTGACTGGTTTGCAATCCAGCAACTCACCATCAGTCTTCCAGTGACTGGTTTGCAATCCAGCAACTCCTGCATCTCACCATCAGTCTTCCAGAGACTGGATTGCAATCCAGCATCTCACCATCAGTCTTCCAGTGACTGGATTGCAATCCAGCATCTCACCATCAGTCTTCCAGTGACTGGATTGCAATCCAGCATCTCACCATCAGTCTTCCAGTGACTGGTTTGCAATCCAGCATCTCACCATCAGTCTTCCAGAGACTGGATTGCAATCTAGCAACTCCAGCATCTCACCATCAGTCTTTCAGTGACTGGTTTGCAATCTAGCAACTCCAGCATCTCACCATCAGTCTTCCAGTGACTGGTTTGCAATCCAGCATCTCACCATCAGCCTTTCAGTGACTGGTTTGCAATCCAGCATCTCCAGCATCTCACCATCAGTCTTCTAGAGACTGGATTGCAATCCAGCATCTCACCATCAGTCTTCCAGTGACTGGTTTGCAATCTAGCAACTCACCATCAGTCTTCTAGTGACTGAATTGCAATCCAGCATCTCATCATCAGTCTTCCAGTGACTGAATTGCAACTCAGCAATCCCACAATCAACAAGATTGCAATCACCAACAAATTACAGAAAGTGCAAGAAATTTATTTCATATAATTTTCTGCTGCTAAAAATGTTCCAGATGTGCCTTCAGCATACCCAAATGGTGTGAGAATGGCACAGTACAACAGAACAAAGCATTAACTGAACCAGCCAACCTGCAAGCAAGCCAGCCAGCCAGCAAACTGACCTACGTACCTACCTAATCTACCCACCTTCCTTCCTACTTGCCTGCCCACATGCCTGCCTACTGCCTTCCACAATGAACTCACTATCTGCCATTCAGATCCCAGTTTGTCTTCAAACAGTCTCCTGGATTTGCATACAAGTGTTTATAATTGATTTCTGGTAGCTACTCCAATGACAATAATCACAAGGTAAATATATGAGGGATGGGCACAAGAATAGATAGATAGGTGATGGATGGATGGTTGAACAGATGGGAAAATATATATTGGGGATGGACAGAGATGTTAGATGGACTTGGTCAATGAATGTGTTGGATGACTGGATAGATGGATGGTTAGATGGTTGGATAGATGATAGGTTTGATGGTTGGAGAAATAGATGGATGAATATGAACAGTTTAGGGGACAGATGAATCATGAATGGATGGATGGATGGATGGATGGATGGATGGATGGATGGATGGATGGATGGATGGATGGATGGATGGATGCATACATGGATGGATGCATACATGGATGGGTGGTTGGATGGATGGATGGATGGATGCATAGCTGATGGATGGACAGATAGATGGTTCAGTGGATGGATGGATGGATGAATGGGCATATGAATGCATGTGTGGATGGATGGAAAGAACTGACAAGACAGACAAGAAGGAAAACGGCTTACTGGTAGGAAGGGGTGGTGCTGATGGAATGTACGGCACGCTGTGGTTCTGGGAACCGATGGAGCTCGGCTGCCGCTTTCGCTGCTCCCACTCCTGCAGACGCTGGCTCTTGCGCTCTGGCTTGAGAAAGTCTGCAGCCGGCCCATCTCCACTACGCACGAGCACGTCATAGAAGCGGTCAAAAGCATTGGGTCCCCGTCTGACCACGTAGTCCAGCAGCATTCGCACCTGTGCTGTTTTGGTCTTCTGCACCTGGGAGAAGCACAGCAGGGCATCAGAATTGCCTCCAACATTCACTGCTCTCAGTCAACTTCTCTGACAGCATAAAACATATGCAGCACAGCATTTTACACATGACTCTGCACAGCAAAAGTAAGGTTTAGTTCTATTGAGTTTGTCTATGTAATAAATGGCTACAGAACATCAAAAAGTATCAGCAAGGTGCAAATTATCGTTTTGATTACTCCAAGTCCAACCAAGCTCTGAAATGTCACAATTTTTGTTTATTAATGCATAAATATTGTTAAAATACAGTGAAATATTGTGCAATGTTTATGGCACATGGATAAATCAGCAGAAAGAAAAAGAGAAAAAAAAATTACTGAAAGAAACTCACTAGTCACTCCATGGATTACAAAATTGATTCAGTACAAAGGTTGTTTGCACGTGTATACATACTGTATACAATATAAATATTCTTTTTTATCTCACAAATGCAAGACAATCAATTGTTTGTATGAATTTAAACAAAAAGTTGTTTTTTGATAGGGTGGACATACTGTACATGGTGCAAAATAAATTCCATCATGCATGAGTATGACATTAAAAAATAATGGATTTCTCAGAGTTCACACACATTAAATGTATTGTTCAGCAACATACAACAGTTCAGACAAGCAAGCAGCAGTTTATTCAATGTAGTCTCCATCCGACTTCACAACTGCCTCCAGGCACTTCTGGAAGGAGCCACACGCTGCTTGGACATGGTCTTCGGTCAAAGCTGCCCATTACATTGCGTCATGACTGCTGCTAGCAGGCCATTCACATTTGGGTGGCCACTTGCACAGGCTTCGGATTCCACATGCTCCCATATGGAATAGTCGAGCGGGCTGAGGTCTAGAGACAATGGCAGCCACATGTCCTTGGGCCAGAAGCTGCTGAGTTCCTTCAGCAGCAGCTGTTGCATTTTCTTGGAATTTTCTGGCTTCTTCATCCAGTTCAGAATCTTCCTGGCATGGTCTACTCTTGTGATCTTCTGCACCTCTGTGATCCTGTTCTTGGTGACCACTGCCCTCGACTTCATGTGCAGGTCATCTCTGATCACGTGACGCATGGTGCACTCATGCATGCCAGACTGCTGATGTTGTCTTCCCACCTTTTTCTCTGCCTGCCTCTCCTTCTCCCACCTGGTACGGTACCTTGCAGGATGGTCTTGACCAGTCCACTGCCTCTTGACACGTGACCGTACCACTTCAGCTTTCTGCTTTTCACGATTAAGAGCAGGTCTTCATACTATCCAAATGCTCTCCTGATCCTGTTGCTGACTTCCTCATTCGTGACATGGTCTTTATATGAAATGTTCAGAATCTTGCGGTAGCATCTCATTTCCAGGGCTTGTATCTGTCTCTGTAGTTCAGATGTGAGTGTCCAGGACTAGCATGCATACAAGAATACGGAGATGGCCAGCGTGCGCATGAGCCTGATCTTCGACGCGAGAGTGATATTTCTGTGACGCCATATTGGCTTCAACTTTGCCAATGCTGCTGTTGTTTGTGCTATCCTGGACAGTATCTCTGGTTTGGACCCTTCATCAGTCACAATAGATACCAGGTATTTGAAGTTGTTCACAGCTTCCAGTTTTTGGCCCTTCACTTTGATTTCCATTTTGAAGCCCCGAGGGTTGTTTGTCATCACCTTGGTCTTCTTGGCGCTGATCTCCATGCCATATGCCTGTGAGGTCTTGTCCAGGTGCTCGACAAGACTAGTCAGCTCCTCTTCACTTCCTGCTAATCCATCAATGTCATCAGCAAAACGTAAGTTGGTGATCTTTCTGCCACAGATGCTGATTGATCCTTCGTGGTCTGCTAGGGCATCAGTCATTATCCTTTCGAGGAAGAGGTTGAAGAGTGTGAGGGAGAGTAGACAGCCCTGTCTGACTCCGACCGTTGTCCTGAACCATTCGCCTGTGGTACCATTGAACAGGACTGCGCTGGTCGCTCTGTCATAGAGATGTTCGACGACTTTGATGATCTTGGAGCTGATGTTGTAGCTTCTCATTGTGGCCCACAGCGCAGCATGCCAGACTCTGTCAAATGCTTTCTTAAAGTCTATAAAGACATGGTACAGATCTTGTTGGTGTTGTAGATGCTTCTCACACAGGACTCTCAGATTGAAGATCTGTTCGGTGGTGCTCCTACCTGGTCTGAAACCTGCCTGCTCTTCAGCAATGATTTTCTCTGCCTGAGGTTTTAATCTGTTCAGCAGTACTTTCAGCATGACCTTGCTGGAATGGCTGATAAGTTGATCGTGCGGTAGTTCTGGCACATTTGCAGGTTTCCTTTCTTGGGCAATGTAATCACTAGGGACTGTGTCCACGGGGTTGGCCAATCTCCCGTCTGCCAGATCTTATTGCAGATCTTTGTGAGTGCATCGATCATTGCGTCGCCTCCTGCCTGGATGAGTTCCCCTGGAATGTTGTCAAACCCATCTGACTTCCCTTTCTTGAGGGACTTAACCGCTGTCTCCACCTCTTCTCGAAGAATTGAGTAGTTGTCCTCCTCGGTAGTCTGAGGACAGTTCAGTGTTTGTGTTTGCCCATTTTTGTGGACTATCGTGGTGATTGGCCAGTCGGGACATCCAAGACTGTGGGAATGTCTTACGTCATAGCAGACGTAATTCTTTTTATACGTCATCTGGACGCCATTTTTTTCATTGCTGAAGAAGTTGCCGGAAGGCATAGAAATATTCTTAGAAGTACAAACACAGAAAGTCATCTTGTTTTTTGTTTTCTTTCTCTTTTTTGACAGTTCAGTACTTTAGGATCTCCTCTGGTGTCATAGTTGTACAGCTCAGAGCAGTACTCAGTCCAGCGTTTCATGATTTCGCGTTCTTCTGTGAGACAAATCCTGCTCTTGTCTTGTATGGTGTTGACCCGCCCTTGTTTGGTCGCTGTAAGGCCTTTGACTATCTGGTATGCTTTCTTGGTGTTATTCTTATAGCTGTATTAACTGAAGAAGGGCGTATGCCCGAAAGCCTTTTGATTTTGGTGTTTGTCGTGTGTTTTTTTCTTATTAATTGGTGTTATTCTTCCTGAGGTTCTCCTCAACTGCATCACATTGCTGTTTGATCCACTCCTCCTTGGCACTCTTCAAGGCCTTCTTGACCCTGTTGTTGGCCTCTCTGTACTTACTTGCTCCATCTGTTGTACCCTTCTTTTTCTTCAGTACCCTTCTCTCATCGCACATGTTATACATTTCTGCAGTGACCCATGGTTCTTCTTCTTCTTCTTTCCGTTCCTGCCCACGATCATCAATAGTGATTACTTTGGCACGTGAATGTTTTACAGGTTGGGGAGTCTGGGGAGGTGGGGGGGAAGAGTCACAGTGGTCCCGTCCTAGCGGGAGGCACGCGACACGAACGTGTCGACAGTGCTGGCCTCAACCACGGCTGGAGGTAGGGCATTCCAGTCCCTTATTGTTCTGGGGATGAAGGCTGCACTCCGGTACTGCGTTCGGCATGTGATGAGGCTGAACTGCTGGCTATGACATCGTCGCTGGCGTGGTGGTGGGGGAACCAGCTTTGACTTGATGCCAGGACAGTGGACGATGCTGTGTTTGATCCTATACAGCATCGACAGGCGAGCAAGCTTCCTGCGTTCCTCCAGGGACTGCCACCCAAGGGAGTCCAGCATCTGGCTGACACTTGAAGTGTTATGGTAGCAGTTGCAGACGAAACGGGCAGCACGTCTCTGGACAGCCTCGACCTTGTCGATGTGCTTCTGGGAGTGAAAATCCCATACCGACGAGGCATACTCGAGAGTAGGCCTGACAAAGGCCTTGTATGCCCTTTTTTTGACTGCTCTTGAAGAGATCTTGAGGTTGCGCCGGAGGAAGCCTAGGGTCTGGTTTGCCCTGCTGACGATGCCGTTGATATGATCGTCCTAGCAGAGGTCATCCTGTATGATCACACCCAGGTACCTGGCCGCCCTCACTGTCTCTAGGGTATGTCCGTGAAGCTGGTAGGAGGGCTGTAGTGGGCGTCTGCTCCTCGTAACTGGCAAGGTATTGCACTTGGCAGGATGGAACTGCATGTCCCAGCTCTTCTCCCACTCCGCTAGGCATTGGAGGTCTTGTTGTAGTTGGACCTGGTCGATGTCGTTGGTCACCGTCGTGTAGACTGCAGTATCGTCCGTAATCAGACGTGCCAGTGCCGTCAGTCTCCTGGGGAGATCGTTGATATAGGCTAAAAATAGCGTCGGTCCGAGAACCGAGCCTTGTGGCACCCCTGAGCGGACGTCAACGAAGGAGGAGCGACTGTCGTTCACCACCACAGCCTGCCGCCGGTGGTTTCTTTGTTGGGTGGTGTTTTCCCAATAACTGCCCAGCTGTCTCTATCACTGCCTCATTACAGATGTTGGTCACACGAGGGAGGACATTCTACTGCAAAATTACTCTATAGAAATAAAAGTGAACAACACTAAAGCACAAACAAACAAACAAGCAAACAAACAGAAAACAAACAAACAAGAAAGTAACAATTATGAGAAGACTTAATACAATACCACGGGTATTATGTATAAACAATGTCCTCTTACAATCTAATCTGAGATTGAGAATACCGGAAAATTGGAAGAAACGTGTTAGGGAGAATTCAAAAAACACATAAAGGAAAATAAAACAAGTAGAAGAATTGCACAAATGTGACAACATTGATTACTGCGACTGCTGCTGTTCTATTTTGTCCTTTATTTCCATTATGCTTCCACTTCTTTCTCTGTGACGATGATGACAACGACGACTACTACTACTACTACTACTACTACTACTATTAATACTACTACTACTACTACTACTACCACTACTACTACTACTACTACTACTACTACTACTACCACTACTACTACTACTACGACTACTACAACTACTACTACTACTACTACTACTACTACTACTACTACTACTACTACTACTACTACTACTACTACTACTACGACTACTACTACTACTACTACTACTACTACTACTACTACTACTACTACTACTACTACTACTACTACTACTACTACTACTATTACTACTACAACTATTACTACTACGACTATTACTACTACGACTATTACTACTACGACTATTACTACTACGACTATTACTACTATGACTATTACTACTACTACTACTACTTACTACTACTACTACTACTACTACTACTACTACTACTACTACTACTACTACTATTAATACTACTACTACTACGACTATTACTACTACTACTACTACTACTACAACGACTACTACTACTACGACTACTATTACTACTACTACTACTACTACTACTACTACTACGACTACTACGACTACTACTACTACTACTACTACTACTACTACTACTACTACTACTACTACGACTACTACTACTACTACTACTACTGCAACTACCACTACTACTACTACTACCACTACTACTACTACTACTACTGCTACTACTACTACGACTACTACTACTACTACTACTACTACTACTACTACTACTACTACTACTACTACTACTACTACTATTAATACTACTACTACTACTACTACGACTACTACTACTACTACTACTGCTACTACCACTACTACTACTACTACTACCACTACTACGACTACTACTACTACTACTACTACTACTAGTACTACGACTACTACTACTACTACTACTACTACTACTGCTACTACCACTACTACTACTACTACCACTACTACTACTACTACTACTACTACTACTACTACCGGTCAATCTTTTTACCGGAATCCACCGGAATCCACGGAATCCACGGAATCCACAGGAATCCACAGGAATCCACCGGAATCAAGCGAGGATTCCGTGGATTTCGGTAAATAAAGAAATAAATACCCAAATCGGCCGATTTCGGTATTTATTTACCGGAATACAGTGGATTTCGGTATTTACAATCTAAACATCGAAATCCGCGGATTTCGGTATTTAAAAAAGATCAAATTACCGAAATTCAAATGGATTTCGTGGCGATCTCGGACATTAATGCTTTTGTTTTCTCGAAATCCACATACTTATCGAAAATTCAATTGTTACAGTTGCAGAAACTTCAGATATCTACAGTAGAGTAAAGTGTGTGTGTGTGTGTGTGTGTGTGTGTGTGTGTGTGTGTGTGTGTGTGTGTGTGTGTGTGTGTGTGTGTGTGTGTGTGTGTGTGTGTGTGTGTGTGTGTGTGTGTGTGTGTGTGTGTGTGTGTGTGTGTGTGAGTGAATGGGTTAATGACTGTGTGTGTGTGTGTGTGTGTGTGTGTGTGTGTGTGTGTGTGTGTGTGTGTGTGTGTGTGTGAAAGGGTTGACGATTGAGTTAGTGAGTGAGACAACCAATCAAAGCCGCATATGAACAACAACAAAAATTAAAAAGTACAAGCGCAAAACCGCAAGAAAGCTGACTCGAGTCCCAACTTATTGTTATTGGACAGACAGACCAACAAACCAACCACCAGACAGAGGGACTTACAGATCCTTGTTATTAAATTAACTCTCTCTCTCTCTCTCTCTCTCTCTCTCTCTCTCTCTCTCTCTCTCTCTCTCTCTCTCTCTCTCTCTCTCTCTCTCTCTCTCTCTCTCTCTCTCTCTCTCTCTCTCTCTCTCTCTCTCTCTCTCTCTCTCCTTTCCGTCTTTCCTTCTCTGGATTGTCTCAATTCCTTTCTACTCTTCTTCGTCGACTTGAATAGAGACACTTGCCGTTGCTATCACTGACTTGACTAGAAAGCTAGTTCGTCTCGACTTTCCTCTTCTTTCTTGGGGTCGTTGTTTTGGCGGTTCTTTTCCTCTTTCGTTGGTTTGGTTTTTTCCCACCACTAGGACCTGGTGCGCAAACAGTTCGTGTGCCATCAGTGGATCTGACCGCCGAGTGAACGGGGAGTGCAGCCTTCATCAGCTTCCTGAAACGATGTTGGCGGTAGTCTGTGTCCTTCGAAAACCAGACGCTTGATTCCACCTTCAGGTGACTGAAGCCGTCGATGATGGTATACGCGCCTACGTCGTAGATGGCTCGCTTCAACTCCCTGTATTGGGCCAGTACAACTTCCGTGTGTATCTTGTTCACCAGGTCGACCAGTTTCAACGATTTCCATTCCACAACTCTCTTGAGGATTCCATTCATGCTTTCGCACGCGTTGTTGGTCCATGTTGCTTTGCTGGTGGCCAAACCTGGTTTTTGTAGAGCTTTGGCATTCTCTACCAGCATGGGGATGATGCGACTGTCCATGTATTTGACAAGTTCAGGGTGGGTGTCGTTCCTTGAATTTGCCAAGGCTGCCAAGTGGTCTTTGAGTTCCTGCGGGTCCGTTGTTGAATTCACTATCCCACTTGCGTTGAATATATCATTGGTGATTGCTTGACGTTCCTTCTGCGCCATTCCTTGCTTGTTTCGCATAAAGTCATCCAAATTGTCCCGCAGATGCTTTGTACAAGCCAGCCGATTCGATTCGGGAAATGCCATTTTCATCGCCTTCCTCAATGCCAAGTCGTCGTCACTTCCAATCACTGGTTGGATCTCGCAGCTGGACAACAGTCCGGCCAGGTGTTGAAAAAAAGGAAAAATGTTTCTGTATCTGAGTGTCCATGGAGAAAAATTGGCCCACAAAAGACAGGGTTGTTCTTCTCCTTTCGCCTGGTCACTGTCAAGTTCTTGAAGCAAGAGACAGTTACACGGACGTCTGCGATATTGAACGTGGATTTCGGTATATATTTACCGGAATCCGGTAGATTTCGGTATTTACAATGTAAACAACGAATTCCACGGTGGATTTCGATATTTATATACCGAAATCCGCGGATTTTGATGTTTAGATTGTAAATACCGAAATTCACTGTATTCCGGTAAATAAATACCGAAATCGGCCGATTTGGGTTTTGAATTCTTTATTTACCGAAATCCACGGAATCCACGCTTGATTCCAGTGGATTCCTGTGGATTCCGGTTGGATTCCGGTGGATTCCGTGGATTCCGGTGGATTCCGGTAAAAAGATTGACCCCTACTACTACTACTACTACTACTACTACTACTACTACTACTACTACTACTACTACTACTATGACGACGACAACGACTATACGACTACTACTACTACTACTACTACTACTACTACTACTACTACCAACGCCACCACATCATAAAAATACAAGATGTAGACGATCACAAGAAATGTCATGCATACTTCTCTTATAAAATATAAACATTCACAAACACACACTCAAAACTTCATTTCTTAAGGGGAAAAGTATACCGTTAAGTGTCAAATACATCTGCACATCAACCCTTCTGTCAAAGTTCCCTCAGATTGAAAAGGACAAAAAAGGGGGAAACACGTATATTATGAGAATATGTACAACATGGATGGTAGCAGAATCCTCCTGCTGCACAGCTTGTGTGCCCCAAACAAAAAGTATATATATATATATATATATATATATATATATATATATATATATATATATATATATATATATATATATAAGGATAAAACAAACGAGCAAACAAATATATGTGCATATTCAAGAGCTATAGGAACAAGTAAACATTTAGACAAAAGATGGGTAGAAAGTCATAGAAACATACCGTAGGTAGGTTATTTTTTCTCATTTTTTTCATTGTGTTTATCATGGATCTATCTCAGCTCATATAGGCATTAATGACCGAGCTATTTGGTTTACAGAACTTATCTCAGCATAATATATATATATATATGTGTGTGGATACAAAACAAAATTACTGTAAAATAAAGATTGGAACTAAAGTCCTTTAATCAAAACCTCAATCATGTAGGCATTACAGAAATGAAATAAAATATACTAGAAATTTAATTTAAGGTTTCAGATTTTGGATGGGAAATAAACCCGAAACTTAACAGAGTACAGTTAGAGGACAGGAAATGATAAAAGAAAAATGCATTGTTACCTTGAATGAGAAACATAAGAATAAAGATGATGATGAATGAGAGGGTTAAACTGAGATCACGGAACTTTACATTACATCACAACTGATTCAAATATATTAAAAAGACACAATTTCATGTTTAATGGAAATGATAATATTTCACAACATACAAAAAGCCTGTCAAGAGGACAGTCAACAAAATAATTGTCAGATCTTCACATTACAGCAAAACACTGCTGAGGAAAGAAGCAAGTACTTTGAGAAACACACTTGAGATCATGGAGTATACATTTATCACTACATTTCTTAAAGAATATGTGGCAAATATAGAAACTACTAAACAAATCACACACTTCTAAAGTGAAAGGGAGCAAACAAATAACGCACAAACATAACTTCAAACAACAGGACAACATTTTCCCTCCTCCACCCACAGAAAAGCAAAACGTAGGATGTCGCTGTAGATTAAACTTTCCCACGCACAGCAGCTGAAATCAATTCCTACGTGAAAACAGTAGTTAGATCTGATTGGCCAGTTGGCATCCAACCCCCACCTGCAGCCATGTTGGCTGTTTGGTGAAAACACACATACACATACACACACATGCACATACACACACACACATGCACACACACACGCGCGCGCACGCACGCACATGCCCACACTCACATTCACACTTACTCACATTCACACTCACTCACACTCACACACACACACACACACACACACTAGCTCACACTCACACTCACATTTACACTCATTCACACTCACACACACACACACACACACACACACACACACACACACACACACACACACACACACACACACATTCAAAGACACAGCAGAAAATTATTTCTGATAACAATTCTTTCAGAACACACTCATGAGGGGACCCAATACATATGCATAAAAACACACTCTTACAAAAATGAGATCATTATGCATTTGAGGTTATAAACTCGACAAGTTTCCTTCTCAAACTATTTATTTACAGCTACAAAACGCCACTGTACATAAAATAAGAATAATCACTTCAAAGTAAGCAACCATTATTGAGTTGGTCCACACAATGAACCATGGATTCTCAGATTACATGATCACATTTAGCAAATACAGAGTAGCTATATTAAAACATTGCAGAAGAAAACATTAGTAAAACACCACAGTTGTTATTTTAGGAAACAGTCAACAAATAGATAACAGATAATTATATTATTATTTTCTTTCAAAGGGAAACATTAATAGTAAAAGTAGAAAAAATAGACTTTGGAATATCATTAACTATCACAGCTCCTTCATTAGAGGAAATTTGGTGGGCGAAACATATTGTAGCAAAAACGAAAGTAAAGAGTGAAAATATAGACCCATAGTAACAATGATCATCTTGTATCAAAGCATTTTGAGAGAGAGAGAGAGTGAGAGAGAGAGAGAGAGAGAGAGAGAGAGAGAGAGAGAGAGAGAGAGAAACCAATTGAATTTAAGTAGCAAAAAAATCTAAGGTAAATACACTACTACTACGAGGAAAGGTATTCAGGTATATAAATGAGATCATGGAAAACATATACTGCATACAACTCTTTTGAGAGTGCACTAAACACCACATCCTGTATCATTTTTACCTTGCAATTCTGTGTCTCTCAAATACCCGGTAGTAGCTGTTCCCCATAGATAACTGCAGTCTCAAGGTTGCCGTCAGTCTCTTTCAGAAGGTGCCAGCAGACTTTCAGAGGAGTTGGCATCGGTCATCTGCAGGAGTTCGCGCCACAGTCCATTTGGCTTGAGAAGATTCCTTGGCACTCTCTGCAAAATACAGCAAGCGATGAACTCAACTGCCAAGCTGCTGAAAAGAGTACAATGCCACTAGATCTGCATACGCTATTTCCTCAAACAGTGTAACATAAGGTTTGTTCAGGAGGCTGCACAGCGCTGCACGTGTTTCACACGTGATTCATGTTCAAGCGTTGAAAAACTTCATGCATGTACCTGTAATAACCCCCAATTTGATCACTTATGGCGAACCTGGAAGGTACCCATTGTACATTAATTCTAGGATCCGATCTATTAGATACTGGCTGAGAATTCTGAGAATGGACTCGAGCCGATTGCCACGAAAAGTGTACAATATGATGTTGTATTGCTCTGTAACAGAAAATTGGGCGTACAGTGTGAAGCATTTGTTGGAGAAGCATAATTTCAATCATGCGTGGGAAGTACAAGTAGTAGAGAATGAAAGGCCTTTTTTGAGATCATTAAAGGAAAGTCTCATTAAGGAGTACACTACTAATTGGCGAGAGGGGTTGAATCGCAGTGACAGGTATTCCTTCTACAGAATGTTCAAACAAGAATTTTGTCGAGAGGCCTATCTGCTAACCATTGACAAAAATATATTTCGAGATACATATATTCGTTTTCGATGCGGATTATCATATTCATTTACCCACCAGAATCGATTTAAAGCTCAATCTTCAACAGTGTCTACTTGTCCAGCCTGTTATGAAGTTGAAGAAACAGAAGAACACTTCCTGCTAGAATGTCCCGTTTATGCTGATCTGCGACAGATGTACATATATGATGTGATTGAACCCCACGAAACTGTCAATATTAGGAACCTGCTGTCTATACAAGATATAAAAATGATAAATTCAATAACACGGTACCTGCACCATGCAATTCAAGGGAGACACGAGGCTGTGAAAATTGCGTCAACCGAAGTTTTCTATTTGTAATGTTGTGATGGGCCGGTGGCCTGAGCAAATAAACTCGTTCGTTCGTTCGTTCGTTCTCACTCTCTCTTACTCTCTCTCTTTCTCTCTCACTCCCTCTCTCTCTCTCTCTCTCTCTCTCTCTCTCTCTCTCTCTCTCGCATGTACATACATTCTAGAAGTCATCCTCGGAAGCTGTTTTCAGGTACAGGTGATCGAAGGGGATCTGGAAGAGACTGCGAAGTGGGCCGGGAAGCCTCAAGCCCAGGATCTGTTTGAAGTCGTAGTTGTGCTGCTTGAGGACGGCATTGACACAGATCTGCTCCAGGCTTCGTCCACGGAGCTCAGCGGTCAGGACATTGAGCAGAGTGTTCTTGTGATCCTTGCTCATGCTGTTGTGCTTGAGGCAGGTGATGTGCCGAGCGGGGGACTTCACCTCAGGGCTCTGCTCCCGCCTGAGAATGGTCACAGCCAACTGCAGCTTGCTGTGAGGAAGGAAAGCAGCCATGCGTTCGTACTGAACAGGCGAAGAGGGACGGATAGGAAGGCAGGAGGGGAGACACTTGGGGGTGACCTGGTTCCACAGCTGCCCAGTGTACATGTGGGCGAAGATGCGAAGGACGTGCTTCCATTCCGGGCTGTGCCGCATGCTGTAGAAAAGATTATGATAGAGGAAGTCACGGGATGCGAGGCTCCTGCAGGGACCAGTGCAGCTTTTGTCCCAGACCCAAGAGATGTGAGAAGCAGAGACTGCTTCGGGATTCTCGACTATGAACTCCACGGCTGAGGAGCAGAAGAAGGAAGGGGCTGGGGCACAAGAGATGATCTGCATGGGTGTCATCACCACCCTCCTTGCTGGGAAGGACTTTGTCTTCATGGATAAGGTGGGCAAGTAGGCTCTCCCGAGGTACACGATGCCTTCTTGCCAAACAGCAGTGGGCATGTATAACAGCATGTACTTAAAGATATCGTCGTTTGCGATGTACCTGGCCATGTGGAGGGGGTGGTTATAGAGCCTTGAAGTTTCAGCACAGATGCCATCGCCTGTAAACAGAGAGAAATTTGTTTCTTCTGTGCACACTGTTGTGGTTCTGCACTAAACGAGGTAAATTCCACAAATTGAAACAGCGAATCAAGGTATTCTCACCTGCAACCAGAGAGGAGTCTATGACCATAGCGTGACGAGATGATAGGACCTCATTGCGAAAATATAGACTTAAGTATCTACAGCATTAAAACTGAAGAACGATACCTTCTTTGGGGTTTTCAATGGCCAGACGCACCTCAACATCTTACGAAATTCAGATTCAAAAAAGGGTGGAGGCCGGGGTCGGACTGACAAAAGTGAAAAAGACAAGTCGTGACAATAATTCCGACTTATTGTGTTCTTAATTTTTTATCTTTTGGCTCTGAAAAGGACCGTTTGATTTCTTGTCTCGGGCGTTGGCCGTCAGACGTGAGCTCCTAGTGTCGTCACGCCTGGCGGGACTGGCTGCTGCAGCAGGTCTGTGACCAGCGGCTGCGGGTAGCGGCTCAAAATTGTCGCTGTGGCGCAGGCGGCGGCGGCTGTGGCTGCTGAGATGTTGAAGTGAAATTCTCTCATCGCCTACCTGTCATAAAACCCCACACCCGCTGGTCTATCTTCACTGCCAGATGAAGGAGTGCATTTCCAAAAGCTCGCCAGCGACACCTTTCTTCCAAGCCACGGCCCTCGTAGCCGCTCTCTGCAGCCACAGCCGCCGCCGCCGGCGCCACAGCGACCATTTGGAGCCGCTACCCGCAGCCGCTGGTCACAGACCTGCTGCAGCAGCCAGTCCCGCCAGGCACGATGACTCCAGGAGCTCACGCCTGACGGCCAACGCTCGAGACAAGAAAATCAAACAGCCTTTTTCAGGGCCAAAATATTATTTAAAAAAGAAGAAAGAATACAATTAGTCGGAATTATTGTCACGACTTGTCTTTTTTACGAAATTCAGATGAGGATAATGGCAATGGATGCCATGACATGACTTGATCTTGCTCCAACAAACTTGAGAGGTTTTCGAGACCTTACCAGCTTTAGATTGGTTTTTGTAATCAATGGCCTCACACAGCCTATAAGCCATCAACCGACAGTGCACTGAGTTCAACCGCGTCTCAGGTGCAGCTCCACTCTACCTGCGAGCGCTGCTCGAGGAATATAAATCGATTAGAAATGTAAGATCATCCACTAAAAAACTTCTTTGTGTCCCACACCGAGGGTCTGGTAACTATGGCCGCCGATCGTTCAGTTTTGTGGGACCCAACTATTGGAACAACACTCCTAAACTGCTCAGAAAGTCCCCCAAACTCTCTCATTTTAAGAAGGTACTTAAAACATACAAAGACAAAGAGAAGAAACAGGAGTAGGAGAATGAGGATTAAGAGGATAAGGAGTAGGAGGATGAGGAGTAAAATGATGACTAGCAGGAGGATGAGGAGTAGGAGGATGAGAGGCAGAAAGGTGAGGAGTAGGAGGATGAGGAGTAGGACGTTCAGGAGTCGGAGGATGAGGAGTAGGAGGATGAGGAGTAGGAGGATGAGGAGTAGGAGGATGAGGTGTAGGAGGATGAGGAGTAGGAGGATGAGGAGTAGGAGGATGAGGAGTAGGAGGATGAGGAGTAGGAGGATGAGGAGTAGGAGGATGAGGTGTAAGTGAATGAGGAGTAGGAGGATAATAATACTAATATAGTTTTTTCATATGCACATACCTTCCCTTGACAAGCAAGCTCATGGAGTTTACAATTTAAAGAATCAACACTCATACAACCGCTCAACACTATATTCCTACAAAACTCACACATTATAAACAAAAAATAAAAACCAAGATCCAATAGAACAAACTATACAATATACATAGTACTTGTAGGCTAGGTCAAGTAAGGTGGAGCAGCTTAGCGGGAAAGGTAGATCGGAAGAGGTGGGTCTTTAGAGCACTTTTGAACTGGAGCAGAGTGTCAGAATGACGGACTGAGAGAGGGAGACTATTCCAGGTTACAGGTCCAATATAGGAGAAGGCATGCTATCCTTGAGTTTTCTTGTTATCGCGGGGGACCTTAAGCATTCTAGAGTCATCAGCTGAGCGTAGAGATCTGGAGGGCGTGTAGACTGTACGAATTTCTGTAAGAGCGTGTGGTGCGGTGTTGTTAATGACCTTGAAGCACAAAGTAACAAGTTTATAATCTATCTTCTGAGAGATGGGAGCCAGTGAAGTAGATGTAGGAGTGGAGAGACATGGGTACGTTTGGGACATCGAAAAACTATCCTAGCAGCACAATTATAAATTTTCTGGAGTTTGTTAAGCAGAGTGTCAGGGATGCCAGCGAGAGGAGAGTTTCCATAGTCGAGACGAGACAGATGTGATGAGCGTTTTGGTGGCCTGCTGAGAAAGATAATGACGAATTGTACTAATGTTTCTCAACTCGTAAGATGCTAACTGACAGACTTTATTTACATGAGTTCTCATTGACAGATCATCGTCAAACATGACGCCTAAATTTCTAACAGACTGAGAGAAGACGATGTCACTGTGACCAATGGTTAGTTTGAGGGCCTGATCCGATTCGCCTACGCCGCCCACCAGGAGTGTTTCAGTTTTTTAGTCATTGAGCTTGTTCCGGGTCATCCACTGTTTCACGTCAGAGATACAGTGTTCGCTGGTAAAAAGAAGAGAGTGGATTTGACTGAGATGGGAGGAGTTGTGGAGCTGGGTCGCATCAGCAAATTCACTGTGAGAGACTGAATGACTATCAATTACATTGGAGAGCAGTTGGGTGTACAGTAGAAACATCAGAGGACCCAGAACAGAGCCCTGAGGAACTTTGTACTTGAGAGGTGTAGGATCAGAAGCAAAACCCGAGATCGAAACAGGATAAGGAGTAAGAGGATGAGGAGTAAAAGGATAAGGAGCAGGAAGATGAGAAATTGGAAGATGAGGAGCAGGAGGATGAGGAGTACGAAGAGATGTGGAGCAGGAGGATGAGAAGTGGGAAGAGGAAGAGCAAGAGGAGGAGGAGGAGGAGCAGGAGGAGGTGGAGGAGGAGAAGTGGGAGGAGGAAGAGCAGGAGGAGGAGGAGCAGGAGGAGAAGGAGCAGGAGGAGGAGGAGCAGGAGGAGGAGGAGGAGTGGGAGGAGGAGGAGTGGGAGGAGGAGTGGGAGGAGGAGGAGTGGGAGGAGGAGTGGGAGGAAGAGGAGTGGGAGGAGGAGGAGTGGGAGGAGGAGTGGGAGGAGGAGGAGTGGGAGGAGGAGGAGTGGGAGGAAGAGGAGTGGGAGGAGGAGGAGTGGGGAGAGGAGGAGTGACAGGAGGAGGAGGGGGTGTGGGAGGAGGAGGAGTGACATGAGAAGGAGTGGGAGGAGGAGGAGTGGGAGGAGGAGGAGTGGGAGGAGGAGGAGTGATAGGAGGAGGAGTGGGAGGAGCAGGAGTGGGAGAAGGAGGAGGAATATCAGGAGGAGAAGCAAGGGCGGCACTGCATTGGAGTAAGGAACACACGTAACACACATTTGGAGAAGTCGACAAGGTAAGCTAAAGATGAAGAAGGTAAGCAAAAATATCCCGAGTTGAAGTAATGATTAAAACCAATGCATAAATGAATAAATACAGCTTTATGTCCAACCAGCCTGTGTAGACTGTGCAAGGCTTCGACTACAAAATCATTAGAGCTTGTAAAATTGAGGACAAGGCGTATGTCAATTTTCCTATTTATTTACCCTGGTAGGCATGTTCTAATGGACTTTTTCTTTTGTCCACAGAGAGGTCTACATGTTTGGTGGAGGGGTAGCACACAGTGCCTGACGACTGACTGGCATCTAGGACTATGACCCAGGTGTGGCCCACCCCCACCCACCCCAATACCCACCTCGAGAGTGTCAGGAAGACAGGGCTGAAACACTTGAAGACGGGGGGGGGGGGGGGGCTCTTCGAATCCCCTGAGGGCCGTCAGTCGTCGCACTTCTCATTAAGTTTCTTGTCCTCTAATAGGCGTGTTTTAATTGAGCAATTCAATTAGTATACCTACTTTGCTGTTGGAGCAACCTAAGCAGTCACCACACAGTATTGGTCTAGTTCTGCACCCCGTTTGGTCAGATAAGATTGCTACTATAATGAAGTACACGTAAGGTTGCTTAATTTTAACAGGACTTCATGATTTGCGTTGGCAGATGCGGTGTATCTATTCTTACGCCAAATACACAGCGACGGGGGTAGGGGTGGAAGACATGAATAATAATAGGACGAGAAGACGAACAGGTAAACAAGCAGAGTAAAGACAAAAGAGACGTGAAAGGGAACTGTTGAAAGCACACATAGAACAGGAGACTGGTCCTGGAGACAACCCTAGCGCAGCAGCAGACAAAACCAGATAGAGGTCCCTTGCTGCTTCAATGCCAGACAGCACGGAGAGAAGAGATGGTTGAGCATGCTTTGGACTTCGGCAATGTGCAAGGCGCAGTGCCGTGGTTCTAACCTCGGGACGGCAAAAACCTGGGTTTCTTGACATATCTAGAGTAGGAAAAGATTCCATAGACGCACCACACGAGTAGGCTCGTCTTAGGAGAGGGATGTCGCTAAGACAGCCAAGCTGGTGGGCCACAGCATTTCATTGGCTGTGGTGTTAGGAACATTTTAAAAATCTTCAGATTATGTGATCATTTTGTGCATGAATCACTTCGAATTGACTGCAGATTAACCGACAAAAATATATTCCCAATAAGATGCTGTGATCTGCTGGCCTGTGTAGCCCGCCAGCTTGGCAGTCTTTCCCACAACCCTCTCCAAGGACAAGTCCACAAGTGTGGCCCCATCTCTAGAAGCTTTTCTATTGAGTGCGTGAAGTTCATGATGAATCCAAAACGTTGCACTCACCCTTGTAGTGGTCACTGTTGTACATTTTGTAGTGCACGAGAGTTGTCGCATTGTCTAAGCAGCGGCAAGCCACAGAAAACTGCACCAAATCAAAGTCAAGCGGGGGGTACCTCCAGTTCATGATAAGATGACGCCCACTGGGGGTGAAGATCAGCTTCTTCAAGGCGCGGTGGTCGCCGACAATGGGGACCTTCTCCCCAGAGAGATGACGCTCGACCATTTCGTAGGCGATCCTGGAGATGCGGTTGCTCTCAATTGTTGCAGTACGAAGCCAGTTGCTGTAGCTGGAGCTGTCCACTTTAAAGGCAAAGCAGGCCATGTTGGAGGCAGTATGCTTCATCATTTGTGACTGAAAGAAGCAGATGATTACTGGATTACTGGACGATTACAAAGGTGGTTTTACAGAAGTACCCACATGCACAGAGAGAGGGATGGAAGGAGGGAGGGAGGGAGAGAGAGAGAGAGAGAGAGAGAGAGAGAGAGAGAGAGAGAGATGGCGAGAGAGATTGATTAATTGATTGATTGCTTTATTGCGGCCGACGACCCGTCTTAATACTATGCAATTTATGTACAGAAAAAAGAAAAATAGTGAAATGTACATAGCTAAAACTTGATGTTCTAATGTTCATCATACATGAATAAAATATTCTTAATGTACAGATCTTAAAACATTCGCCGTTGGCTATAAGTCCCTAGGTGAAGCATAAAACTGTATCGTTATCGCGTATTTATAGGAATATAATTCAGTGAAAATTATTTGTCACAGACAATGTGCACTATGATTAGTTCCATAATAAAGGCAATCATGCAAATATAAAATGGTTTTATGTGTGCAGCTCCAAGTTATCGTTTCCTCTTAAGGATGCAAGGCAGGTTGCCTCCTGCAAACCAATATATAAATTTAAAACATACAATCAGCTCTTTGTCCCACTTCTACCGTACATGAACTCTCACGTGGTTACCGAAACTACAACAACTGATGGATTTTGGCCAGTGATGATGAAAAAGTAGAGAGAGAGAGAGAGAGAGAGAGAGAGAGTGAGAGAGAGAGTGAGTGAGTGAGTGAGTGAGTGAGTGAGTGAGTGAGTGAGTGAGTGAGTGAGTGAGTGAGTGAGTGAGTGAGTGAGTGAGTGAGTGAGTGAGTGAGTGAGTGAGTGAGTGAGTGAGTGAGAGGGAGGGAGGGAGTGAGTGAGTGAGTGAGTGAGTGAGTGAGTGAGTGAGTGAGTGAGTGAGTGAG
>JAWQFJ010010815.1:0-15189 GCA_034096865.1 Theodoxus fluviatilis
GGGCCAAAACTTTTTTTTGTGTGTGTACGTGTATTACAATTTTGATTTATTTGACCCATTTGGTTATTTCGATATTGTTTCATTAAATTACTTAAGTCACAGGGTTTTCCCTTGTCCTTTCTTGGTTAAGGTATATATATATATGAGCCAAAGGTACTTTTCAAAGCGCAATTTTCCATAGGTTGTTTTCGTGAAGACAGTTTTACTGACTCTTCCAGTCTTTCTCCCCTACGCCTGTTCATCACCCAATCTACTTCACTAGAGACTTCGCCTACTGGCGAAAGTGTCTCTAGCACAGTTGACATCACGTGATGGAAGGTTTTCGTCCGAAATATGCAAATGGAGGTCACACGAGAGCCTTGTGGGATAGCCATTCTGCTCCCTGACATACGCCGTTAAAGTAGTCCTAAGACTATTTCGCACAAAACTCTTTACTTACTCTTGTTGAGGCAATAAATAAGAGTTTATTCGATAAAAGAAAACCTTTGTGTTAAAATGAAAACAAGTTTTGACATCTGAATGATTTCTGTAAAAAGTGGAGAAAACAATAGTATCAGAACAAACTATATGTGGCGCAATGCTGTAATGCGAAGGGTCAACTATTTTATGCATTCATTGCGAACTGTGCCAGAGTCACTACTGACTCGGGTTCACAGAATGTTCATCACCATGTTGGCTTCTCTCCACACCATGGATCTCAAACCATCGACTTTTCCGACAGGCTGCCTACATTTAACTGCTATTGGATAATGATGACAGTAGTGTTTCTCCTCGTTTGTCACTCCTCATCCCCCCTCCACCCCACCCCTACGCCCCTCAATAGTTATATCTGATTATTTATCCGTGGCAGGACTCAGATTGATTTATTTGATTTGGGGCTCGTTTGGGTGGTGTTGTTATATTGTTAATATTTTATTTTGTGTTCGAGGTAAGAGTTGTCCTACTGCATATCCCCACGCGATGCGAGAGAGGCGTGGAACTAGGGGTCATGATTGCTTTATTTTGTGCGTTTATTCTAACTGTAGTGATTGTTGTGCACGTTTAAATTACAGAGTTTGATAGGCCGTAAAGCTCCATCTATCCATCTGACTGTTAGAAATGATTTGCTGAGCAAAACACTCTGCTTTCTATTGTTAGTGGTCGGATTTTCACTGGCTTTCTCGAAATCTTGCTTTTTCGTGCAAGTTGAACGTGCGTTGTCACCTTGGTGGTGAATTACGGTTTTTATCCACCATTAAACGCAGGGAATTCTTATATAAAGAGAGGCTTATTTCACTTAAGGAGGATTGGAGAATAACAGATTGACTAAAAGCTGTAACTCTCCGTCAGCCCGCTGCGTGTTTTTTCTACATTCTGTTTTGTGTCTGCGTCTTTATATTACTTTGATCTACGTCGATTTCTTAATTTGAATCTACATATTAATTTGCATCTACATTTTATTTCTTTGGTTTTCGTGTGTGTGTGTGTGCGTGCTTGCATGTGTGCGCGCGCGCGCGCGTGTGTGTGTGTGTGTGTGTGCGTGCGAGCGCGTGTCCGTCCGTCTGTGAGTGTGTGTGTATGTGTGTGTGTGTGTGTGAGTGTGTGTGTGGGGGGGGGGGGGGGATTTATTCGTTTAGAGATCTGGGGGAAAATAACTCTAGCAGGACTAACCTGGTGTTGGTGTCCACAGTTCGGTTGTAAAAGTTTTTTTGGTGTAGTAATAATTGCATTTTAAAAGTTCTTCTTTTTATCTTCTGAGAGAGAGTTTTGTATTAGAAGGAATGTATTTGTAACGTGGATATGTGGATTTATTTAAATTCTGTTTGTGGCGTGTTTGTTCTTAAATATGATTAGTGACTGAGGATGGAGTGTCCTTTATTTGTTTTCTTTTTTACTGTCTGGTGGTGTCTCAAGCTATGTTCCACCCACATCTACAGTGACACTCTGCATTACTATTTCTCCACTATGATAAGTTTTCTCTCAGTCTCTTCTTCCCCGGACATGTTGTGCCCCACTTCATCCCCAACCCCAGCACCTCACACCCCACCCTTCTCAGGTGTCTCTTTCTCAGGTCCTGTACCCTTCGTGCTCAGGTAGAATGTGCAAAGGGAAATTCGTTTTGTATGTTGAAATACTTAGTCTTGTCAGTAGAACGTACAGAATAAATTGAATGCTACACCATCTCACGCACGTGCACCTGCATCTTTCACACCCAACAAAACCGAGGAGCAAGTTCACACGAAATGTACAGGAATATATCAAAGCGTCGCCTAGAGTCAATGGAGCGAGACACAGACGGTCTCTAGAGGAAGAGCTCCCGTCAACAACTGTTTCGGGACTCAAAACTTCCTGACACTATCGGAGAATGCGGCACACCTGGTCATACGTCCAATCATATCGTGTTCTCACGCAGCGTGGAGAAGTCGCCAAAAATGTATCAAGTCAACAGCAACATTAGTATTGCAAGCTATATGATCCAGCCACAAGAATGAGGATCCACCATGGGGCAGATGAGTGCAAGGACAGCTGTACATTGATGTTCAAAGCTGACTTATGGGTAAATGTACCAGCATCAATACAGTCGACATAATCTATTTGGGAAAATTATGAGTTTGTGAGTCCCGCTTAGAAATGGTTAAAGCTTTCGTAAATAAACACTTCATCATTGAAGAGAATGTTGTGGCCAAAAGTGCCAGCTGGAAAACTTCCCTTTGCATGGGTTGTTGCTATGACAGTAGCTGAGTTTTTCAAAAAGTTCAGAGAGGATGTGTAAGGAAAACTAAATTTTTAGGAGCATTAAACCGTTTCTACCAAGGATATAACTGTACTCCTCTTTGATTTTCGATGGGCGCTCTGCCACGGTAAACTTAGCAAACCAAGAAACATGCGTCTCTTACCGGCATGCACCGGGTGACAGTTGTGACCCTCCACCACACAGTGAGGCTAACATCTCCTTTAGAAATACTGGGCCATGCTTATGGTCGTAAAGCGGAGACCTCTCTCTTTCTAGCAATGCCAAACGCTCGAAAGTAGGTAAAACAGCACAAATAGGTATTCTTGAAAAGTTGCTGTATTTATGAACAAACTGAGATTAACAGCGCTTTTTTGTTTCTACTAAAATTCCTTCTTCATTGGCACATGTTTGATTCTAACTATCGTATTGTCCATCCAAAACTTCTGTTAGTGCACTTGAAGATGGCGTTTAAAGTTCATATTTGTCTGTGAATAATGCAAACTTTATAGGATGCCTTGTTTGCGCTAACTTTAATATCAGAACCACTGGCATGTTAGAGTTAAGTATATGTTACTGGTATAACGTTTTCAGAAAAAAGGGGCTTCAAAATTCGGCAGCGATCATTAGGAAATGCAGTGCTGTCATCATGGTAGCAATTTGGATGAGATACGTCTGCTGACCAGCTGCACTGCTGCCAAAAGAGATATAAGACAAAATGGGGGAGGGAGGGGTGGGATACATCATTTGTGAATATTCGTCATGTGCTGATCTGTTTGGGATGGACCAAGAATTGTTTTGTTTTTTGTTTTTCTTTTCGCTGTTTCGGTAGTAGGAGTTCCCATTCTCGATAAATATACACAACATGACCCATTGTCACTACAATACAGAGTCGCCATATAAACGTATGGCTGGAAGCTCCAACTCAACTATCAGCATCTCTGTGCTGGACTCTCTTTGGCTGTCATCTGGAAATGAGGCTGGATGACCTCCGTCTTGTGCTGTGGTGGAGGGTCAGTACTTTGACAGTCATTTACACCCGGACGTCCTCTAAATCTTTGATCCACTCCAGCAATGTGTAGATGACATAATTATTTAAATAAAACTCAATTCACGCAGAAAAAGGGAGAGATGATATCCAGGATATTTGGGTAAAATGGGTTCTGATGATGATATGCGATGGGGAGCAAGGCAGAGTGAAAGAGTCCGAGAAAGACATACCACAGAACATGTGTCCTTCAGCGACCTTTAGCAGCACAAAGCATTTTCCATGGGAGACGTACATAGACTGACTGCCTGGGTGATTGGAAATCTGCAACGACGGTTGATGCAAAGATGTTTATCTACAACATTATGGCGCAGAGAAAAAGAAAGGATCTCCTTCTGGAAGCAGAAAACGCGTGCCACTCACAAAGGAAGTCCCAGCTGTCTGCACACCACCTGTGCGTCCCTGTAGTCCCAGTTGGTGTCACACACCGTTCCCCACTGTCCGTGGTGCCACACCTCCACCCTGCCCTCGTGGGCGTTGGGGCCCACCACACGCACCTGTAGAGTCTGGGGTGTGGACTCTGAAACATACACGACACATTCATTTTCTTGCACTCAAACAAATATCGATACGGTGACAGGTAATACCCCTACCGTACAAGAAACAATTTTGTTCTTTTTACCATATCATGGAATTTAAAAGACAAATAGAAGTAGAAAGTCTCAGCTTATTTACTGGATCAAACTGTCTGTGTATAAGAATGTGTGACCTATGTCAACATGCTTACGATGTGCACATTCATTTCCAGTCGGAGTAGTAGTTCAAAGAAAAGGAGATGTGTTCAGTGACTTGCGTATGTCCTGTGGGGACGAGGCACATGTTAGGACAATAAGAACACCGATACAACTGCCATAATTGATACGATATAAAGGCGCCTTTTTGGACGTCCTGAAAACATTTGCTGCTGTTTACGGGGAAGCACAAGACACAGCTGTCTCACCAAAGTTACAGGAAAGTCCAGCCTCATGGCCTTGACTACAGGCACTGTGGTCGAAGGGACACTGTCCAAGGTTGCTTTCAGTTCCTGCACACGACACGTTGGACAGTAACACGGGAGCTGTTCCCTGGCCGTAGAAGGAGTTGGGGATAATGTACCTGGTGCCCCTGTGAGAAAATACAGACAAAAAAGCTTCAACGTGATGGCTCTATAAGGCATTTTCTATTGAAATAGGGCAAGTTTTTTTTTTTTAACACACCTTTAAAATGGAGGTGAATAGAAGTTTTTAAAAAGCATTGTCTGGTTGAGATTTCTTGCTTTCCTCGTTCTCACTTGTCTTTTTTTGTTAATCATGTGCACTAGTTTTTTGTGTCTCCTCCTCCTCCGTCCTCCCCCTCCGTCCTCCTCCTCTTGCTCCTCGTCAACCTCCTCCTCGTCGTCGCCGTCGTTGTCGTCGTCGTCGTGGTCGTCCTCCTCCTCCTCCTCCTCCTCCTTCTCCTCCTTCTCCTCCTTCTCCTCCTCCTCCTCCTCCTCCTCCTCCTCCTCCTCCTCCTCCTCCTCCTCCTCCTCCTCCTCCTCCTCCTCCTCGTTCGCCTCCTCCTCCTCCTCCTATTCCTCATCATTGTCCTCCCCGTCCTCCTCTTCTTCCTCCTTGTCCTCCTCCTCGTCCGCTCCTCCTCCTCCCCGTCCTTCTCCTCCTCCCCGTCCTCCTCCTCCTCCCCGTCCTCCTCCCCGTCCTCTTCCTCCTCACCGTCCTCCTCCTCGTCATCATGGTCCTCCTCCTCCTCAATTTCCCCCTCCTCCTTCTCCTCCTCCTTTTCCTAACACTACTGCTACTACTGCCACTAGGGGGACTGAGAAGGGGAGGGGGGGGGGGGGGGGTGCGTCACAGGATTGAGGGGGAGAGGCTGGCGGAGGATGAGGAGAACTGAGCCCCTCCACAGCCACGCCCCTTTCTTGCTGTAGCTCGCGTGGTAACACATGCAGGCGGCAAAATGGCTCCCACGCGAACGCCGACTGACTCGTTGCGTTGTATTCTGGACAGTATTTGTGTCTCATTTTTGCCAGACAGTAAGAAGAATTCTCAGACTGTGATAGACAGGGGTATAAATAAATACTACTCATGTTATTTAGACGAAATTAAGATCTATGAGCAAGATGATTCAACGGTGGAGGTGACAGCTCGGTGCTTCAGATCAATGCGAAACAAGAAGGGCAAAGCCCATACGACTCACATGCTTGACCTTGACCTTTACATGACCTTGACCTTCAGGTGACCTTCAAGGTCAACCAACTAAACCTAGCAATGACATCATACACTAAGAACTGCTTTACACATTTTTCCTACAAAATACACGTGACCTTGACCCAAGGTCAAGGTCATCCAAGGTCATGCAACACAAAGCTGTTAGTTCAAGACATAGGAAGCACAATGGTGCTTATTGGCACTTTCTACCATGAGATATGGTCACTTTTAGTGGTTCACTACCCCATTTTGGTCACATTTCATAAGGGTCAAAGTGACCTTGACCTTGATGATATGTGACCAAATGTGTCTCATGATAAAAGTATAACATGTTGCCCACATAATAATTAAGTTTGAAAAAGTTATCTTCCATAGTTCAGGGTCAAGGTGACTTCAAAATATGTATACAATCCAACTTTAAAGAGTTCATGTGACCTTGAGCTTGAAGCAAGGTCAATCAAACTGGTATCAAAAGATAGGGATTATTTTGCCCTACATACCATACATAGGTCAGGTATCCAATCTCAAAAAATCAGAGAAATTGGGAAAATGTGAAAAATGGCTCATTTTTAACATTTACGGCCCCTGCGACCTTGACCTTGAAGCAAGGTCAAGTCACTGTATATGTTTTTGTACGCCTTGTCATCCTACACCATCATGCCAAATTGGGTGTTGATAGACTTAATATTCTCCGAGAAAAATCCAACGTTAAAGTTTTTTACGGATGACCGGACGCCTAGACGCCCGGACGCCCAGACGGACGACACGATTGACCTAGTATGAAAGTATGACATGCGTACTAAAATTTTATGAAGTTTGGAAGAGTTATCTTCCATAGTTCGGGGTCAAGGTCACTTCAAAATATGTATACAATCCAACTTTGAAGTGCTCCTGTGACCTTGACCTTGAAGCAAGGTCAAGTCACTGTGTATGTTTTTGTACGCCTCGTCATCCTACACCATCATGCCGAATTGGGTGTTGATAGACTTAATAGTCTCCGAGAAAAATCCAACGTTAAAGTTTTTTACAGACGCCCGGACGCCCGGACGCCCGGACGGACGAAAAGGGTGAGTACATAGACTCACTTTTGCTTCGCATGAGAGTCAAAAATGAAGCACCACATCGACTTTCTTCCATCTTGGCGCTGCTAAGCAGAAGATCAACCATCCTCATTGCTCGTCCAAGGCTGGGTAAGTGTTGTTTTTTATCATTTATCTGTTACGTGTTTGATGGAGTAACCTAAGCTCGCATTCCAAAATTGTAGAACCTACTGTTGAAGTGTTGTGTGTGGAGCCAAAAAGCTTGCGCAACTGTCCTTTGCACTGACTGTCCTATGCACGGACTGTCCTTTGCACTGACCGTCCTTTGCATTAACTGTCCTTCACACTGTCCTATGCACTTTCACACTGACCAGTGCACAGAATGACCGACACGTGTCCGAAGCACTGGTGAGCGCGACAAAGACTTGCAGCGGACTGCTAGATCTTTACCCACTGAAGAAAGCGCACTTCCCCTCCTCTCCTTCGTGACTATCTCCTTGTCTGTGTATCTGTCTAGTTGTCTGTCTGCCTGTGTGACTATATCCTTGTCTGTGTATCTGTCTAGTTGTCTGTCTGCCTGTGTGACTATCTCCTTGTCTGTGTATCTGTCTAGTTGTCTGTCTGCCTGTATGACTATCTCCTTGTCTGTGTATCAGTCTAGTTGTCTGTCTGCCTGTGTGACTATCTCCTTGTCTGTGTATCTGTCTAGTTGTCTGTCTGCCTGTGTGACTATCTCCTTGTCTGTGTATCTGTCTAGTTGTCGGTCTGCCAAAATTTACTTCCTGAAGCCTAGAAATGAATAAACTTACGTTAAACAACAGTAATGTTCAATTTCAAATGCAGATCTGAGACTCACCCCCGCGCAGACTCCTTTGCTTTTATTCAGCCGGTTGAGATTTAGCTGCTCGTGTGGCCGGAAGCACGCCTAGATCCACGCCATGGCATCGGCTCTTCTGCTTTTTACAGAGGGAAATTGATGCAATTTGCCTCCTATTATTTTATCGGGATATCGTTTATCACCAGAGCATGTGCCCCACTGGCAGTGAACAAACATTTCTTGTGGTTGTGCGATAGGCTAGAACCGACAGCGAAAACGCGGGAAGGAGTCAAATACGCTGGTACCACATAGTGCCGTGTTTGTGTTACCAGTGAAGTCTGCGCTAAAAATAGACTAGTTCCGCGCCAGCGATTGGCTAAGCCCAGCGACCGCATGGGCCGTGTGGAGGGGTCCATTGGATTTTGCATCAAAGGCAACGAAGGAGAAGAAGAAATACGAGCAGAATGAGGATAAAAGAAGCAAAATTGAGAAAGAAGACAATGAGAAGAAAGGGAAGAAAAGCAACGAAAGATGGATGCAATCTGCAGAGGGAAGAAGCAAGAGGGAGTATGGAGTCTGACGTCCATTTTCCCACTAGGTGTCTGCAGGCCAAACTTCCTTTCAAATATCAAGCCCGTCTTTGAAGCGTAGACGATGTTTACAATTGACGTGTTAGACAAGTCAGCGAAAATGGGGTATGCAAGCAGCGATAAAGTAAAGGCAATGAATGTGAAATGCGCTGTCCCCCACGGGTGTCTTCTAAGCAACTACCGAACAGAATGCCACCACATACACAGATCAGATTCTGCAGGTGGAAAGTGTCCGTGCAGCATGGCATTTTAGTCACGACAACAAGGGACGTACCCAGCATAGCCCAGCATACGGCAGACGATAAATGCCTCCTTGCTCGTCAAAGCCCTCGTCACAGACAGCTCCCCAGGTTCCATTGAGGAAGACCTCCACCCGTCCCTCCTTGGACGAGGAGCCTCCAGTCAGACGAACTTGTAGCATGTCTGCAACATACAAATGTCTACACTAGACAGCACTCAGAGAGCGCAAACCTCCGCCAAGGCAGCCCCAGTGGTGAAAGTATCACAGCTGAACATTGCAAGTACAAAAGATAAGTCGTGACAATGCTTCCGACTGATTGAATTCTTTCTTTTCTTTAAAAACTTTTGGCCCTGAAAAGGGCCGTTTGATTTCTGGTCTCTTAACCTCACCCCCCACCCCCCTTTTTGTGAACATTGCAAGTGGTGACAGAAGCACATCACATTCATTCCAGCTTGCTCACCCTCTCACTGCTACAGTCGTGATCTCGAGTGAGGCTAGACGGAGGCTAAACATAAGCCATCTTGTAGCTACAGGAGTGTGTCGGCTTGGGCCTTGGCGATATAATTTATCTTATTGTTCGTATTTCCAAAACGAGATGACGAATAGCCTCTGATGTGTAATGCATTGTTTCATGGGTGAAAAGCAGATCTTCCACCAAATTTCTTAATGATCTGTTTCTAACTTTTTGAGTTACTTTACCGAATGAAACCCGAAAGAACTGACAAACGAATGAACGAACTAACCAAAGGAAAAAATTACTTCTTTAGTGGAGGCAATAGCATGCATAATAACTGTGACAGTAAACAAAGCGTTCTGCCGACCACTCTGGAGAGCACTATGTAAATATGTTTAATAAAGTAGAAAAAGAAATGCATGTCCATTGAAATCTCTGCTTTCCGCATAGTTCATTGGAGGATATTTACGCCATTAGGACCACCCAAACCGAGACAATCTTCAAACCTTTCTTTCAACCCACTTTGAAGGCATCGGCCACTGTATATAAAAAATATTCTTGGGCATGCTACAGTTGATGTAGTTTCATTTTTGTGTCCTTTCTTCTTTTTACACCTATGTTGGCTATTCTAGGAGGAGGGGGGGGGAGGGGAGGGGGGAGGTTGAGAAGCGGGGATGGGGAGGTTGAGGGTGGTAGGGGAAGGGTGAGTGGGAGGGAGAGGGAGAGGTAGGATGGGAGGGAGGGAGGAGGAGGAGTGGGGAGGAGGAGGAGGAGGAGGAGGAGTGAGGAGGAGAGGAGGAGGAGGAGAGGAGGATGAGGAGGAGGAGGAGGGAGGAGGAGAGGACGAGGAGGATAACGAGAGGAGGAGGAGGAGGAGGAGGAGGAGCAGGAGGAGGAGGAGGAGGAGGAGGAGGAGGAGGAGAGGAGCAAGGAGGAGAGCGAGGAGAAGGAGTATGAGGGAGGAGGAGGAGGAGCAGAGGGGAGGAGAATGAGCGAGAGGAGGGAGGAGGATGAGGATGGGGGAGGGGGAGGGAGATGGGGAGTGGGTGGAGGGAGGGGAGGTGGGAGGGGAGGGGAGGGGAGGGTAGGAGGAGGAGGAGGAGGAGGAGGAGGAGGGAGAAGGAGCGAGAGGAGGAGGTGGAGGAGAGGAGGAGGAGGAGGAGGAGGAGGAGGTAGGAGGCAGGAGGAGCAGTGAGGAGCGAGGAGGAGGAGGGGAAGTAGGAAGGAGGAGACGAAAGAGGAGAGCAGGAGGACAGGAGGAGGCAGAGGAGGAGGAGGAGGAGGAGGAGGGGCAGGAGGAGGAGGAGGTAGGAGGAGGTATGGAGGAGAGGATGAGGGATGCGCGAGGAGGAGGAGTGAGGTAGGAGAGGAGGAGGTAGGATGAGGAGGTCGAGAGGAGTGAGGAGGGACGGAGAGAGGAGTGGAAGGAGAGGTAGGAGGAGGAGGGTAGGAGAGGAGGAGGAGGATGAGAGGAGGAGGAGGAGGAGGAGGAGGAGGAGGAGGAGGAGGAGGAGGAGGAGGAGGAGGAGGAGGAGGAGGAGAAAAATTGTTACAAATTATACTTTTACGTGAATGTATTATAGTTGCCAAAGTTACAAAAAAAAAAAAAAAGTTAAAGGCAGTGAGTGCTTTGGCCAGCAGTAAAAAGCCTTCTGTCTTTGAACAATTCAATTTTTTTTTCCTCATAAATCCATTTGAAAATGAAATAGCTGACCAATGCATAGCTAAACTATTCGAATCTGGAAATGATGAAGTTATCATGAGGGAAAGTTTATAGAACGTTTTTTAAAACTGCTTTGAAATCCTGCTATTTTTAAAATAACAATATTCCCTCAGCAAATGGTTCATGCAAGTGTCTTCTACATCACATGAGACAAAGGTGTTTTTTATACTAAACTAAAAGAACTCTACAAGGCACTTCTAAAAATAACAAGAAGGGCAAAGCCCATACGACTCACATGCTTGACCTTGACCTTTACATGACCTTGACCTTCGGGTGACCTTCAAGGTCAAGGTCAAACAACTAAACATAGCAATGACATCATATACTAAGAACAACTTTACACATTTTCCCTACCAAAATACATGTGACCTTGACTCAAGGTCACAGGTCATCCAAGGTCATGCAACACAAAGCTGTTAATTCAAGTCATAGGAAGCACAATGGTGCTTATTGGCACTTTCTACCATGATATATGGTCACTTTTAGTGGTTCACTACCCCATTTTGGTCACATTTCATAAGGGTCAAAGTGACCTTGACCTTGATTACATGTGACCAAATGTGTCTCATGATAAAAGTATAACATGTGTACTACAATGTTATGAAGTTTGGAAGAGTTATCTTCCATAGTTCAGGGTCAAGGTCACTTCAAAATATGTATACAATCCAACTTTGAAGAGCTCCTGTGACCTTGACCTTGAAGCAAGGTCAACCAAACTGGTATCAAAAGATAGGGATTACTTTGCCCTATACACCATATATAGGTCAGGTATCCAATCTCAAAAACTTCAGAGAAAATTGGGAAAATGTGAAAAATGGCTGTTTTTTAGACAACATTTATGGCCCCTGCGACATTGACCTTGAAGCAAGGTCGAGTCACTATAAATGTTTGTGTACGCCTTGTCATCCTACACCATCATGCCAAATTGGGTGTTGATAGACTTAATAGTCTCCGAGAAAAATCCTACGTTAAAGGTTTTTACAGACGCGGGACGCCCGGATGCCCCGACGGACGAAAAGGGTGAGTACATCACTTTTGCTTCGCATGTGAGTCAAAAAACCAGAAATTTTTTGCTCTAAATACTTTTTCCAAATGTGTCCAAAGATACCCCTTGTGGCCAAAGTTAACTTCTTTTACGGTACAAAACAAATCACATGCGTGTCGAAAATGTAAATAGGGGCAGGTAAAACAAAATACCATCGTTCCACCATATGAAAGGTAAGTCTGTCTGAAGATAACATCAGAGATCATCACATAGCTTTGGAAGAAAAATGCGGGACAGTCTGTTACTTAGTGCCTGGAAGACACTCCACAATAAACGAGGAAACAAACTGAACATTTTGCCATGTCACTCACCGTCAGTGCAGACCACACCGGCCTCATTGTCCCGGGAACAGACCGGAGCTCCCATGGTGTTCTCCAAGGGACACTGGCCCAGGTTCCCTTCAGTTCCGATGCAGTCCACGTGGTCAATGGTAAGTGATACGTTTGAATTGGCGTGGTTGGGGGAAGCTGTGAAGACTTGGGCACCAGCGCTACCAAAAAAAAAACACAAGTTATTCCAGCCTGTTCCAAAGTGTCTTTTTCTGTCTGGAGTTGCAGTTCGCACACAACTAGTTACATCAGTCACTGGTTGCACACTATGTTTGCCTGCGTGTGCTTGAGCGCGGGTGTACAGCATGTTTCTATTATTCTTGCAAGAGGGAAAATGAAATAAATGATTCTTCCTCCAAGTCCACAACAGCATTTTTACATGGCGTCGGTGCTTATTGAGTCACTATGAAAGAAAAATGGTTCATTTGAATACAAGTTGTGCATATTCTTCCGTTGCACAGAGTTGCATGCTAGGACGTACTCAAATTCGATCAGAAATAAAAACTGCCTGAGAACGATGGCTGGAGACGGGTTCACTGGGGACCAATCTAAAAATAGTAGCAGTTCCATGACAGCCTCTATTTTTGAAGGATAAGAACTCTATGCATATAGCAGAAGAGTATGTGTCCGTAGTTTTGGAGGAATAAAAATTGGTCGATTATGGTAGAGAAAAAAAAACAAACAAGAAGGGCAAAGCCCATACGACTCACATGCTTGACCTTGACCTTTATATGACCTTGACCTTCAGGTGACCTTCAAGGTCAAGGTCAAACAACGAAACCTACCAATGACATCATACACTAAGAAATGCTTTACACATTTTCCCTACCAAAATACATGTGACCTTGACCCAAGATCAAGGTCATCCAAGTTCATGCAACACAAAGTTGTTAATTCAAGACATAGGAAGCACAATGGTGCTTATTGGCACTTTCTACCATGAGATATGGTCACTTTTAGTGGTTCACTACCCCATTTTGGTCACATTTCATAAGGGTCAAAGTGACCTTGACCTTGATGATATGTGACCAAATGTATCTCATGATGAAAGTATAACATGTGCCCCACATAATTATTAAGTTTGAAACAGTTATCTTCCATAGTTCACGGTCAGGGTCACTTCAAAATATGTATACAATCCAACTTTGAAGAGCTCCTGTGACCTTGACCTTGAAGCAAGGTCAACCAAACTGGTATCAAAAGATAGGGCTTGCTTTGACCTATATACCACTTGTAGCTAGGTCGCCATTCTCAATAACGTCGGGAGAAAATTGGGAAAATGTGAAAAATGACTGTTTTTGAGACCACATTTATGGCTCCTGTGACCTTGACCTTGAAGCAAGGTCAAGTCACTATGTATGTTTTTTGAGGCCTTGTCGTTTTCGGACGCCCGGACGCCCGGACCGGACGCCCGGACGCCCGGACGGACGAAAAGGGTGAGTACATAGACTCACTTTTGCTTCGCATGTGAGCCAAAAAGTGCATCAAACCATGAAGACACTTTGATTACAACAATGAATAATCGAGGATATACATGATGGAAAAGTTTTGCTTTTATAATTTGCACACAGACCAGAGGAAGATCTACAAACAAAACACCCTGATGAGGGAAGTGTCTGACGACAGAACTGGCAGGCATGCGAAATCGAAATGTGATAATAACGAAACCTGTCGGCGACTGAGGCACAGCTATGTTCTTCAATCAGCAAAGTCTATTCGCGACTGCATTCCCTTAGCCGATAGGTGTTTCAAATTCAGCGCCGTTTGCCGTGATAGGACGGACATCATCAACAGATATTTATTTCTCCAAATGTACGGACATAAACGTCTTCTAGTATTTGCAGTCCAGTTCGTATCCTGCAAAGATGGCGGATATTATCATTTTTCGATTGACACGTCTGGAAGTGACGACAACGCGTCTTCGGCCATTGGCTCAAGCGAAAGCTGACAGTGAGAGGGAGGTCGACACTGCTGAAAACGCGTGCTGAGGAGCGAACAAGCAACACTCGTCACGCCGTCGTGAACGGCGCTCTGCGACAATAGCGTTCTCCACTCACTGCGGAAGTCCCAGCTGTCTGCACACCACCTGTGCGTCCCTGTAGTCCCAGCTGTTGCGGCACACGCCCCACCACTGGCCTTGCTGGAAGACCTCAACCTTGCCCTCCTGAGGGCTGGGTCCCACAAGCCTCACGGTCAGGTTGCTGGGAGTCCATGCTAATGAACAGATAATCGGACTCAACGAAAAAAGATTCTGAAAGGGAATTCTTCAGATTTTACCTTTCAGAGACCTCCCGTGCAAAGGCATTACAATCTCACCACGTTAGTGATTAGAGACACAAAGATGGGACAGACCTAACACCCTAAAGAATGCCTGCAGTAGACGTCACCCAGCTGGCTCCCAGCCTGGAATCCACGGATAACAGAGGTAGGAAGACAGGATAGCGCTATTCATACAGTGGAGGGTAGTAGAGAAAGAGGAGGACGGGAACAATGAAGTTAACGGCGAGGAGGCGTATAAGGAGGAGAAGGAGCAGGAGGAGGAGGAGGAGGAGGAGGAGGAGGAGGAGGAGGAGGGGAGGGGCCTTTCAGGAGGAAGTCCAGCTATGACGTATGGAGCAGTGGTAGGAGAGAGCTGGGGGGGGGGGCACAGAAGTGATGCCTAGTGCCGTTCTGTGCAGAGATATTGAAGGCTGTCGGTCTCAGGGGTTGCCACGCGTGGTGCGTTGTCATGAGCGAGGTGAGTATGTGTGAGGGATGAGTGAAGGGCTGATCTGCAAGAAGGCGGCCCTCAGGGGAGTAGGAGTCAAGATCCAGCTAGGGCCGGGGATGATGTAGGAGGATGCTCTATTAGGACAGGTGTGGCCGGAGGCTCGGAGCGAGGACGCCACTGAACGAGGTAAGAGAGTGTCAGAAGAGGAGCTGGGAGAGGCTCGAAGAGTGGAGAGGCAGGAGTCGAGAGTCGGATAAAACGTGAGGAGGAGGAGCAGAGAGGGAGGAGCCAGGCAGGAT